>JANPXK010000809.1:0-26722 GCA_024704745.1 Rosa lucieae
GTTTGTGACTAGCAGGGCTAGTCAGTTTTCTTGAGCTATTTGTTATTCGATATATTTTTAACTCTTGCATGAGTCATTGATTTGACGAATGTAAAGGTGGGAAAGTATGAAGTTATCGTATTTCGTTTTATTTTCAATTATTTATTTTCGTCAACTCACTTTAACGTTTTTCAATTTCTTTTCCATGGGCCCTTCTGTTTCAAATGCACAGTCTGCAGATTAGCTGGTTTAGCATAGTAGGAGTCGAGGTATAGCATCAGCTGCTGTTGTAATTTTATTGTAGGCTTCCTATTTAACCTACTTGTATCTTGATTTCTTTTACTCCATTAGATTACTCTGATAACCTGTGGGATTAATGTTTTTAAGTTGAGACTTGTATTTGTGTAATTGGAGTTGATGTGATTTAGAGAGCAGGGTGGCTCTAAGAGTTGAGGATTGTGTTTGATATTAGAAGTGTAAATGTGTTTTCTATTGGTATTGGGTAGTCCATCTTTAGTGGTGACTTTACCAAATTTTTTGTAGATTTATTCATAAGATGGGCCTCACAGGGCCTCCTTGGATTACAAGGTTTAGGGAAGGATTCATACAACTGTACCTTGATTCCATGAGAATGGTTCTGGATGTAGCATTAAAAGGCCACAACCATAGTAAACACAGTTGGTCTTTTGCAGGATTGATAATTTTAAGTATTCAAGTGTATTGGTGTTCTTATTTTTCTGCTTTCTTTGTAAATGGGTGTCTTTTTCAACAATTGCTTCACTCACTATGCTGCTATTCTGTTTTAGGTTTATTTGACAAACACTACATGAACCGGTGCTTAGGGGACCTTGATTTTGTACTGTATTTTGAAGAGAGTTATGTAATTGATTCCTTTAAACTGGTAGTGTACTTGCTATTATTTTGCTTCTTCACAATAATCGTACAGACTTGCTTTGAATTGATTGATTTCACTTCAAGTTTTAGTATTCTGTGTTGGTGAAATTACAATAAAATTATAATTTCTATATGAGAAACTCGTTGACAAAAGGCTGAGGCGCGGGTATCTCGCTCTCTTTAAGGAGATTCGAGCCCTCTGCGGAACAATGCCGGTGCACCAGAAATCTCTTGACTTGTCCCCTCCAGGATACAACAGCCTAACAACAAGTTGTGTGGCTCACACCAATCTGCACAAATTGGAGGAACCCAAAGCTCCACCAAAAGAACACCTTTCTCTGGCCAAGAAACACACAAGACTCTTTTGGGGGATTTTGGAAAGAAAGTTGATGGGTGAATAGTTGAGTAAAAGTTTGATGTGTTTTAGCATGCAACAAATGGTGCTATTTATAGGCTCTTAGGACACTCCCTACAATTAATAGGGTAGTAACCAAATGCCATAGGTTACAAAAAATTAAAACCCAAAATAAATCAAAATAAAACACCATGAGTTACAAAATAAAATTCAAAATAAATTCTGAATTTAAACACAAAATAAATTCACCCAAAATTAATTTCAATAATAAATAAAATATTAAAATGTTACAACATTCTGCATTGCCCATTTTTAATTTCTTCATCATGACTTGATCGTCCACTTTTTAGTTTCAATAGAATGATTTATTCGCTCCGTATATACACAAATGATCCCTGCCTATGAATCAGTAGTTTCCTTTGCAAATATATGAGTTCAGAATATACAGAAATCAATAGCAGAGGGAGTCTATATTCTTCTTCTTCTATGTTCAAGTTTACTTTTGCTTATAAGACTGCAATCATTAGCTTTGAATCATAAATTTGATTCTAAATTTTGCTAACTGCTCTTTTTATGATTGGGTTACTGTTTCTTAAATTATGTTTGCTACTCTATTATGTTTAAAATTCAAGAAAAAAAAAAAAAAAAAAAAAACCCACAGCATTGCGTGGCTGACTTGCTAGTAGCATCTAATTTTCAAGTTATTCACTTTGTTCCGAAGATAATATACCAGACATTAAAATTATTTTCTATCTTGGTATAAAGAATGCTGACTAGGTTACAACAATTTAAGAAGGGAAAAAAGTGCAAACAGTACCTGGTCTTTGGCCCATTAGTAACTTTAGTACCTGACAAAAAAAAAATCACCTTTGGTACTTGAAGTTCGAAACCCGACCCAACTTTAGTACCTAAAACACTGTTGGCCGTTACGGCATTAGCCACCTAGCAAACTTTGAAGGGTATTATGGTCCCTTCACTGTTCATCTTCTTCTTCCTCAAGCTCTCCTCGTCTTCTTGTTTCTCCCAACTTGGTTTGTGTGGCTATGGAGGGTTTTGATGAGGTAGCCGGTTCGAAGTCCAAGAGGTGGGGGGTTTTGTCGTCGGAGACGGAGACCATGAACTGGGAGTCAAGGGAGAAGGCGAGGTCAGAGACGTATTGGTCGTGGCCCTAGAAGGTTTTGTCCAAATCTGCTCTTGTTCAATCTGCCTATAATTCCTTCCTTCCCTGATTTTTCAAAATTGGACAAGACGATTGTCATCATTGTATAACACTCCTCCACACACACACAACTCTCTCTCTCTCTCTCTCTCTCGCTTTCAATTCAGCCATAAACTCAATCTTTTCATCTCCTCCATCGCTGATCCTCCAGAAAACCCATTGCATACCCAGAACACCAGACATGTAGGACGCCATCGATATTACCATCACCATTGACGGCAATAGAGATGTAGCACACCAAGCAATCCAAACAATTCACAATCGGGACCGATCTCGTGTACAAAGTCAGACCACAAAACCAAAACCTGGTCACCGTCTGCAGTTCAAAACCGTCCCAGAAGCCGTCGCATCTTCCAGAAAAAGAGAAGTCACAGAAAATCCCACCACCAATCAAGGCCCTAACTTCGATCCTCACAGCCTGGGAAACATCAAACAACATCAATCCAAATCTGGATCGATTACCCAACCTCTACCACAACCAATTCAGACCAAGATCACAACAATTACAAAAAGACAAATCTGGATTGTCAAATCCCCGACTGGTGAGGGATCTGAGAATTAAATCAAAGGCGTCGTAGGGGTACGAAGGTCCGATTGGCCAGGCCTGGGAAGCAGGTCCATCTCTCCAAGTCCGAGATCAAACAGCTATGTGTTGCTTGTTGGAAAATCTTTCTCCAGCGGGCCAATTTGCTCAAGCTTGAAGAAGCGACGGAGAGAGTGTGCGGAAATTAGCAGAGAGAGAGGAAGCAGAAGAGAGTGCGTTGAAATTAAATAATAATAATAATAATAATAATAAATAAAATTAGAGTTGAAATTACTTATATGTCCTTTAAGTTATGTTAGGTGGCTAACGCCATAACGACCAACAGTGTTTTAGGTACTAAAGTTCGGTAAGGTTTCGAACTTCGGGTACCAAAGTGATATTTTTTTTTGGGTCAGGTACTAAAGTTACTAATGGGCCAAACGTCAGGTACTGTTTGCATTTTTTTACCATAAAATGATAGAACAACATCGGCCGAAGAAACTAATGAATTCAAATGAGAGAGAGAGATTATTATTGCTTAACTGTTGGATTTTGATAAGTTTTCTTCTTATTTAGGCATTCTTTTTCCTTCATGCGGGTCTTTTACAATTGGGTGTTGTATTCTTTTTGCCCTGATTTGTGCTCGTTTCGGAGTACAAAATGTAATCCCAACTGATTCCCCAGAAATAAAACAATTTCGAAAATGCATATAAAACCTATTCGTAAGTACCTGGTACCTATCTAACACAGTTCTGTTAGCGACTGGTAACTGTAGCTCTTAAGCCTTTCAGAACAATTGGGGCGGCGCAAAGCACCCCTGTAGCCTATAATATCTTAATATTTACTATAAGTATTAACCTTTGCCAACTCACCTATTAGACGCATACGGTTAAACAATCCTTCACAACTAGAGGTTCCTTGATATGTTAACGAACCTTTACAAAAAAAAAAATAAGTTGCATGATTCAACACTACCAAACAAAAAACCATGAAAGATTTGAGCTGTTTTGCCAGTACTAGTCCTATTCCAAAGACAGAAAGGAGAAACGGTGTTAAGTTCATAGCACTACATTGACAGGCTCATGTTCAATAGGCTGCTACTGAATGAAGTTTATAACTGTATCTTAACATATTACAGTTATTGTCTGCAGTCTACAGCACACTCAAGTCCTAGCATCTCGTGGAAGAGTAAGGTATTGGACAGTAAGACCTAACATGAATGATTATAGGCAGAGATCCTAATGCAGGTAATACCAACCACTGTCGATTCAATACAAAATAAATAAATCATTTAGAACAACCGAACACTTGTACAAAGATGTGAAAATTACAGGTTTACAGATCCAAAATGCCATGTGTACCAAGTTGAAAGATCATCTCTATTCTGCCTTCCTATTTACTTTCAGATATGGCAATGCTCCAATCACATTGTCATAGTCACTTCGACTAACTGCATGCTGCACATAGCAAAACACCAAAGTAACATAAGAAAGTAAATAGCAGTACAAAATCGAACCGTAATATATTAATATCTATAACATAACAAAATTATACAGATATTAGGATTCAGCTGGTGGCTACAGGTGTCCAAGTATGCAGGTGTGTGGGTTCTGGGCACTGGGTAATAGATGGGTGGGCTGTGTTCATATGAGAGCTATGTAAGACTTGTTTATTTTTTCACATGTCGGTTTTCCTTTTACCAAAGCTGGGTACTGCAATAATCCATGTGATCCTAATAGCTCTGCCACTGTAAGCACATTGAGATAGTTGGAACCAATAGTGTAAACCACTTTCTGTTTCAATAGAGAAAGGGGCAGACACCTCTGCCAGTCTCATGCAACCCCACTGAAAATTATACAAGTGCATTGATTCCATAAATAGAAGAGCATTAAAACTCCTTAAACACCCAACCCAGAGCACATGATTTGCCCTTTTAACAACTCTTTCTTTCCAAATACCAGATTTATTGACTTAAAAACGCCATCTTAAGAAAAGTACACATGACATTATGTGCACCTGAAGTAAACAACAAATAGCAATTCAAAATGTCAATGGATGAGGAGGCTATAAATTTTTTCCATACAATAGGTTCTCCTAAGGCCAGTGAAAACTGAAAACTATCCATCTCTTTTCTCATACTCATTTGAGGAACTCATCTTGCTAATAGTGAAAAGATAGTTTCCATAAAAGAAAAAGAAAAAGCTATAATGTCTGAAAGGCTACAAACTGAACCTCAAGAACAAGAGGTTGAAAAACAAGCCCTTTCTCACTCAAGTTTTCACTTGAACCTCATGTTTTTAATGTAAGAAGCTAAATGTCTGGGTTTTGGTAATGACCCTTAAGCTTTTCTACTTATTTCAGACCGCAAAGGGAAATCGTTTTCACAAAACACTCATGCAATAAATTCAAAATCCAACCTCTTGCATTATCCAAGGTAATTTTGATCCGTAAGTTTAAGTCTACTCCTAGAACAATCTATTAAGACGATGGATTCCTAAACTAAACTAGGTAGCTCAGATTCTGCATAACTTTAGACGGAATCATGGTACAACTTAAACACTAAACGATTAAAAAAGAAAAAAGTGAAATGCTGTATCAGCCTCTTTTAGCGCCTAACATGCTTCCAAAACCATGAAAAGAAATCAATTTTGCGTTTGGACACTCAACCAGTTCATATAACTAAACTTGGAACAGTGTTTAAGAAACACACCATTTTGGAGAGCCGGTTTCTCCTCTTGGCATTCTTCTTCACAAGTAAATGTTGCTTTCGAGCTCTCCTTCGAACTATTTTCCCTCTACCTGTCACCCTGAACCGCTTTGACGAAGCCTATAAACAGTAATTCATACAATAATATCTAAATTAGAGGAAATCGGCTAAAAAAAATCGAACAAAGTAACAAATGTAACAACCAATTTCAAAATTCCACACTGTTTAAGTTCAATATAATTGAAAATTCACAACTCAAGCTTTCACTGAGGAATGTCTGATGCGAAATTGAATACCATTCATGGTTAGGAACTGCTCTATCCAACCCAGATACAACAATGCCAAGCCAACTCAGAATAACAAAACCATCTTTCTCATTCTTCAAATTTCAAGGCTTTCACAACAAGCATGGAGAAAAATAGAGAGAGAGAACTACCTTGTGGGTCTTCATTTTGTAGCCTTTATGTGCCACAATGGTGAGGGAGCGAAGCCTAAGAGGTGTGGAAGTGATAGTGCAGAGCCTGAGGGGAAGAAGCGAGCCGAACCCAGAAATGTTGTGTGAGGAACTGAGTCTCAACGAGTCGGGCCGGTTGAGTTGAGGGAGCTGAACCGGGGCTTGACCCACCCGGCAAGAGCATAATGGGGAATATCTCAGACCAAACCGTCATGGACACAGTCGCGGAAGCCATTTTTGGTTTCTGTTCTAGTTTTGCCGATAAGAGTTGTGGATAAAGCTGGAGCTTTGTAATTCCCAGTCCTCAAAATCTATTGCCCCGTTTTACAGGTGAGGACGGCGCGGGTCCATGGAAGGTAATGCGCCCTCGATACAAGTTATACATTTTGGAAAAACCGTAAATGTAATTTTTCCCCTTACGAGGAGTACAGCGTGGTTGAGCAGTTGAGCTCCCGGTTAATATTTTGAATTTTTGAGGTTTATGAACCTAACCTAAATCTTATTTGGGCTAAATACTGTTTATTACTCTGTAGTTTAGGTCCAAAATTAATTCAGTCCCTGGACTTTTAATTTCATCAAAAACACTCCTGCACTTTCAATTTTAATCTAATAGGTCCAATTCGTTAATATTTTGTTATGGGTTCAAGTTATAGTTGGATTATTTGTTGAAAAACTATTTATTTTTAATAGTAGGACTCACTCTTAAATTGACTAGAGGTGGCCTGCAGACACAACATCATAAAACATAGGCCATATATGAGCCACATTAACAAGTTAAATAACTCAATTGTCGGAAAACTAACAAATTGGACCTATTAGATCAAAATTGAAAGTGCAGGGATGTTTTTGTTGAAATTAGAAGTTCAGGGACTGAACTGATTTTGGACCCAAACTATAAGGTAGTAATATGTATTTAGCCCATCTTATTTATTAAATCAAAGGAAAATGAAGGAAAATGTCACTTTAGAGAGTGAAATAATGGAAAAGGTCACATATTTTCCTATTTGATAAAAAGATCCATTGTGAATTATTATTAATATTAATTTAGTCCATATGAATAATGAGGTCATGTTAAAAATTGTCAATCTTTAATTTTTGATTCTGATTCTGCCCCTAAGGTAATAAACCTTTATAACATTCCATTTCAAAATCTGCGAGCTCAAATTTTCTCACTCCTTTGATCCGAAAGCTTCCAATTCGATTTGATCAGAGATCTCTTTCCGAGTTTCTTTCTTCACCACCTTCTCCACCGGCAGCTTCCAATTTCATTTTGTGCCTCTGCGACGATCTGAAATCTCACTTTTTAGTGGTTTTGAGCTTCCGCAGCTCTCTTCTCTTTTTCTCTATCTCTGGCTTCGTCGGTCTTCGTCATGATCACGTTACTGTCTTCTTCTTCTTCGTCGACTCAGTCTTTAGTTACAGTCTCTCTATTTCTTCGTCACTCTGGTTTTCTCTGATTTGATTAGTTAGCCTTCTCTCTATGAATTTGTTCGTTTTGGACTTTGCAGTGTATTTTTGTTGTTTGTGTTAACTTCTTTGTTCATGATGTTTTGTGCTATTGCGGTACTATATTTGTTCTATACTGTGATTCTTTTATCAGTGACATGGCCAGTTATATTTTTAATACTGTTGTTTTGTTCAGGAATTATCATTTATTTTGCGAGTATGATGTTGTTCTTCTGTTCATGACTTCACAGTGACTTTGGCAGTGATCGGTTTGTGTTATTCTATTGATTCCTTAGTAGTGACATGGCCAGTTACATTTATAATATTGTTCTTTTGTTCAGGAATTATCAATTACTTTGCTAATAACACGTTTAATATTGTTCTTCTGTTCAGGCATTAACAGTTACTTTGGCAGTGACTTGTTTGTGTTGATTTCCTTAGTAGTGACATGGATAGTGATTTATTTTATTTTTGTGTAGCTGTTATGGATACTAGCTATGTTGTCAAGTTTATTTATTCTAGTGAAGCAGCGACAGTTCCATTGTTGCAGAATTGGTCGTTTCTTGACCTATGCGATTCCATACGCTCTCGTTTTCTGAATTTGATTCAAAACAAGTTCATGTTGAGGTACATTATTCCTCAGGATTCTACTTCATGCTTTCTAGAGAGTGAAGTTGATATGAGAATGATTTTTTGGACTTTGGTTTGTTACAATTCTGATTTTGTTGAAGTGTTTGTGACTGATTTGCCTTTGAGTAGTGAAAGTGTGGTGAGTAATACAGTGTGTGAGGATTCTAATATCATGCTTGAGGAGAATGATTATTTGGGGTGTTATAGGGCAGAGGCACTGATAGGAGCATGATTATGCGATATTAATAACGTTAATCTCTATACTTTCTTTGTTATTTAGTGTATTTTCTCGTTATTTACATTGTTTACTTGTTTTATAGGTATTTTGAGCAAAGAAGGAGAAAAGAAGTAAAAGAGGGATTGAAAGGCAAAATCGGCAAATCTACCTGTGCAGATCAGTCAACTTCGACGGATCACTGAGACCAGCTCACAACGATCCAGAGGGTGATCTTTATATTGATGGAAAGCCTTGGATGTCTAGTTTCCGAATATTTTTACGGCTCGTTAATATCATTTTTCTACAAGAAGTTATGGCCGATTTAGTACAGTAAGGTCGGGCAGTCCGGGAATCTGACACTTTGACGGAAATCCATGATTTGAGGCCCGAATTCCTTTTAGAAGCCCACCGACGAGTATTAACTGAATATCTCTGTTTATTAGAGATATATGACATATTTTTATGGGTGAAAATTATTAGAAATCTTAGAGGAGAAGCTACTTGAATCCTAAAAGGAAAAGAAGTGAAAATTTGCTGACCTAAGCAATAAAGAAGGGAGACGTTCAGTTGAGTAGGAGGTTCTGCCGCACAAGAGAAAGGAGAGAACGACATCTTTTGCCATCATCTAGCCGTGATCTCATCTCCTTCTTTCATCTCTATTTTTCTTTTCAATTCTCTTGATGTATGCATTCAGCGAATTCATGACTATGTCTAGCTAAATACTTTTGTAGCTAGGGGCAATTTCAAAGCCCCAAACATGTTCAATTCATATTGATGAAAATTCAGTTTTTGGTTTTCTATATTATCAATTGAGTGTTTGTGTTTCACTGTGTCTACAAGATGAATCTTTACTTGTTTGTTTAGGTGCGCAACTAAATGAAGAGGTTAGGGTTCTAATGCTAGGAGTAACACTAGATTCGTATATGTCGTGTGTTGATTCCAATTGAGTAGCAAAATGTCTTCTTGAATTACATGTGACTCAAACCCTAGGTTTAGCAAGACTACCAACGTACTTGTGACCCTAGATTTATCCAAACCCTTTTAGTGCTTAATGATTTTGATATGTTAAACTTAGCGAGCTTGTGTCTAGGTTGCATAGTCGGAAATAGATTAAGTGGTGAGCTTGTATTCACTTAACGAGGAACTAAGAAAGGGTAATGGGTTAATTCGAGCTTGTGAGTTAACTTCGGGTAAATTCAATTGAGATTTAGGATTCCATAACTGAGCTTTGATATGATTGAGTGTGTTTGGTGGTGGAGAATGAGTCCTTAGCTTTGTTTCTATCAATAGTTTAAAGTTATAAAATTTGTTTCTGCTTTGTTATCTTTCTGTGTTCAGTTTTACGTGAATTATTTAATATACCAAATCAACTCAGATTGTTTGAAATTTTGTATACGTGTTATTCAATGTGTGTTTAGTGTCATGTAAAATTTTTAGAAAATTTCATCGAGTCTAGGTTAGTTAAATAATTTATTTTCGTTAACTGTTCAGTAGCATAGTTTAGAGTAGTTTGTGACATTTGATTAGCAGTTTAGGAACAATCTTCAGAGGGAAATGACCCTTTCTTGATCACTATATTACCAACGATGATATTTGAGTGCAAGGTTTAAGTTGTGCATCTTTTAGACGTACCAGGCACCAAAGAGTTATATGACAAAAGGTTGGGAGAGTTATATTCATTCTAAAGGCCAAAAATTTGAGGGTGGGGTTGTTGAGTTTAGGGATAAACTGCGTAAGTATGTGATAAAAATTGACTTTTCATATGAGTTTGTTAGAAATGACAAGGTTCATGTTATTGCTCAGTGTTCTAATAAACATTCTCAGGGCTACAATTGGCTTGTGAAGGCTCATTTATGCAAGGCTAATGGTTTCTTTATGATTAAAAGGTTGGTTAATGTTCACACATTTCATGGAGTGATTCGTTTGCAGAAGAGTAAGATGATGGGATCCAAGGTTGTCAAGTCTATTGTGCTTGATAAGATTCGTGCCAATCCAAACAAAAAGGCAATTGATATAGCTGATGAGATCAAGAGTGATTATGGTTTGGATGTTGCTTATCGTACAGTTTGGTATGGTACAGAGTCGGCAAAAACAGCCCTACATGGTGATGAAGCTAAGTCTTATGCTCAGCTATTTTGGTTAAGTGAGTGTGTTATGAAGTCAAACCCCGACTCTAGGATAGTGATTGAGTTTCATCGAGAAACGCATTGATTTCAGCGTATGTTTGTGACCTATGGTGCATGGATGAAGGGTTTTCGATCTTGTAGACTTATTTTTTTATTGATGCTACAATCATTACCAACAAGTACAAGGGGCAGATTATTGCTGCATCGGCAAAGGACGTAAATCAAGGTTGAATCTAGTTTTCTATTTTTCTTGTTTCTCTATTTCCTGCCATGCTCTGTTTTTTGTAACGTAAGTGACATGGTCAGTTTCATAGCTACTGACATGGTTAGTTACATGTTTATTGACAGTGACATGTGCAATGACTTAAATGTGCTGTGATATGAATGACATGTCCCTGGCTATGTCATTGTCAAGTAATATGCAGATAGTCAGTGACATTTACAGTTTCATGACAGTTACATCATTTTTTTTTTCTGTTCAGGTTTGTATCTAGTTGCTTATGCTATTGTGGATTTTGGAAATGAGAGTAATTGGAGATTTTTTCTTGAGGTAGGTTTTGGCTGAAGAGTTGGCAAAACACCCTACGAAGAGGGTGACGTTCATTTCTGATCATCATGTTGGGCTTGTTAATGCTTTCCCTAGAGTGTTTCCTAATAATCCACATGAGTTTTGTTTTAGACACCTAATGTCTAACCTTTCTGACAAATTTCCAGCTAGTTCTTATCTCAAGGATCGGATTCCTTGTTTATGTGTCGTGCTTATTCTCGTACACCAGAGATGTATGAGTTCAACATGGAAATCTTGAGGAGTGAAGGTGGTGACATAGTTGCTCAATTTCTGGAGGATCTTCCTAAGGAGAACTGGTGTATGGCTTACTTTAATGGCGAAAAATTTGGTGAAATGACAAATAACTTGGCTGAGTCTTTCAACAATTAGGTGTTGCCTTTGAAGAGTCTTCCTATTCTTGATATTAATAATGGGATTAGAGTGAAGTCCATGGCTTCAATTGCTGCTCAGAAGGAGGATGCGCAGAAATGGTCCTCTGAGTTGTGCCCGGCGATTGAAAAGAAGCTGAAGGAGAATTTGGAAGTCGGAAGACATTGGAGAGTGAGCAGGTCTGATACCTATGTGTATGAAGTAATTCACTGCCAGAAGTACAATAGCATGGTGAATTTGGAAACTCGCTTTTGTTCGTGTAGAGAATGGCAGCTCTATGACTTCCCATGTTCCCATGCCCTTCTAGTGATCCAACAACATGGTTCTTCCTAGTATTTGTATGTCAATGATCTGTACAAGGTGGAGAAATATCGAGAAACTTATTCTTTCCCAATTAATCCTCTTCCCTCTATTTCGAAGCCAGTGTGTGATTTTGGTAGAGATGTGGTGATATTGCAGCCCCCTTTGACTAGAAGACGACCAGGAAGGCCTAGAAAGAAGAGGTTTAGAAAAATGAGCGAGAAAACCAGGGTGATCAAGTGTGATAGGTGCGGAAAATGTGATGGTCACAACAAAAAGAGTTGTATAGCTCCGATATAGGTTCAAGTCTGCCTACATGCCTTTAACAGTGACATAGACAGTGACATAGCAAGTGACTCTAATATAGTTTGAAATTTTGCTTTGATTTTTCATTTTTTTTCAATAAATGATAAGAAGTGCTTGTAAGGTGCTTACTCATTGGATTTTTTTTTTACTATGAGACAGTGTATCTGCTTCCTTCTTTTATAAATCATTCAGTATTCTTTGTGTCTACAAGTTTTTAATAGTTACATGTACAGTGACATAACCATTTTCTTTAGATTTACATTGACTTGTCCATTGATATTGGTTTTTAGTTATCTTGGCAGTGACTTGTTCAATGACTTGTAGTTGGATCACTGCATATTGATTTGGTCATTGCCAGTGGAACGCTGCCGTTGCGGTGCAGAGGCACACTGCAAATGTTAATGAAAAATAAAAAAAATTATCTATAAAAAGTTTGTTTGGTTGTTGCGGTGCAGCGGTATGCTGCAAATATTAATGAAAATTAAAAATGAAGTAGCTATAACAACTTTGGTTGGTTAATGGGCAGCGGAACGCTACGCTGCAAACTGAAATAGAAATATCATTTTGGCTGTGACTTCTCTTGACTTAGAGTTTTAGTGTTTTTTGTCCAATGACTTGGCCAGTAACCTTACTTGATTTTTACAGTGACTTGGTTAGTTACTTGAGTTTTACAGTGACTTGGTTAGTTACTTGAGTTTTACAGTAACTTGCCTAGTGACTTGGCCAATGACATTCAGTTTTCTTTTTACTTGGCCAGTGACTTAAGCAGTTACATAAGTCTTACAGTAGTGAATTTAACAATGGCATTCTCAATTATATGCGGCCTTCATATTTACATAGTCAGTGACTTGACCTATGTATTCAGAAGATGCATTAATCTTGAATAAAAAGATCCATACAAGTCATAGTCTGAACTAAACAACAAATTTTTGAAATTCTGAACTAAACAAACAAATTTCTAAAATTCTTAATTTGTTGAGTTCCAACTCTGGTTATGTTCAGCAAATTTTTTGAATATTTGAGATTTGAATTTCAGCATCTGAGCTTTGGTGACTTTGCTCGGCATCTTCTCCTCTTTTGCCATTCTGTCCATGTAATACATTACAAAAGGTCCGCAATCTAATCTGTTGGCAAATAAAAATTTCAAGTTAATGTTTTTGACCAACTTAGTAACAGTAAAGTTATTATTTAAAATGTTTGAATATAGACTTACGATCCTTCCTCTTGTTGGGGGCAGATTCTGGCATGGTTCAAAGGGATCCTTCCACCCTCATAATTTTCCTTTATCCAACTTAATGTTCTTATCTCGTCATCGCTCAAAATACTTTCAACCATCTTCAATTTTGTGTGATTGCTTTGATTCTTGTCAAATTGCATTCTGCAACCTTATCGCAACATATCGTCTGCTTGATCTTTGACTGCTCTCATCCACAGCTCGACTATTTCAACCTGCATTTTTCAACAGACCAACATTATGAGATAAATTGAAGTGACATTGCCAGTGACCTCGCTGGCCGGTGTAGTCACTGGTTATGTCTCTGTTCAATACAGGTTATAAGTGAGTGATAGTTATGTGGTGAGTTACATGGTCAGTAAGAAGTTTCTTACCAATTTTTTTTTAATATTTTTAAAGCACTCCTCTGTTCCTGCTCTTCTTGGTTTCATTGAATCAAAATGTAGCCATTGCGGTATGTCCTTGTCAAAGACCAAGAGCGTGTGGTGAAATTCTTCATTATGGGTAATTGGGAAGAAAAGCATGCTGCATTTTCCCAGGTTTTGGAACAGTGGCTCACACAAGTATTGATGCAGGTTTCTCACAGTTAAATATATTGTCGAATACTATTAAAAAAAACAAAAAATGAGTTATAAATAAACAAATAATGAGAGATAATCATTCAATGTTTATAGAAAGGATACTTACCCAACACATGCTATGCATAAAAGCGGATCTTCCCAAACTTTGTGAATTTTTGTTCTGCAGTTCATCCTTCAACACTTCCCCATAGCAATCAATCCAGTTGTTTGCTATTGATTCATCGCTGATGAACATTTTGTCATCCGCCCTTGTGATTTTGCTTCCTGCCTCTTTTCCCTTCTAGAATAATACCCTGTATAACATAGAATGGTACGTGTTAGTCTAGTGACTTAGCCAGTGACTTTCAATGGCCAATTATGTGGGCAGTGACTTTGCCAGTGACCTGGCTAGCTACATGGCAAGTGAAGTCACTAGCTTGTGAGCTGTAACATGAAACATTACCTTTGTTCTACCTTGTTCTAGTACTTCTCTAATTTGCTTTTAGTTGGGCTATCAAGTAGCTTGTACAGTTGTAGCTTTTGCCAATCTATCACTTGAATTTCGTTTTTTTTTTTTTTTCTGTTTCTTCCTGATCATCCACATGAATCGTCAAATCATGTATCACTTCCTCCTCTGGTTGCTGTTCAGCTGTCTGTCCTTTTTTCTTTTTCACTGCTGTGATCCTGGTCATTTTTGCCCTTTGCTTTTAGTCTTTCACCTCGTCCCACCAGAAAATATCATTTTTTTTTTTGCACTCTCTCCTTTCTCTTCATCCTAACTACATAAGAATAGAGGCCAATAGATTATGAGTTCTGCCCTGATATGTCCTCTAAAATTGGCATGGTGAACTTAACTCTTGTCATCTGTTCTGTAGGAGAAATGTAATTGAGTAGTTCAATGTCAAAAACAGGCTGAACCTCTGGTGATATAATGATCTGATACTTCTACGGGTCTGCTTGCATATCTTCCAAATTGACTTTTCGTGGAGGTGGAGATCGTAACGCAGCCGCAAGTGGAAACTCAAACAATGCATTAATCCAAGCAGTATTTAGTGTGTAAGCAACTTCTGTTGTTCCCAATTTAACCTCAGGAGAGGTTGGTGAATGAATCTGTGCAGCTTCTTGGGCGAGGCATTAAAGTGGTGACTGATGTCCTCGGTCAGTTGAGTGTGGTACAGCAGATGTCATCTCAGATGCGCTTGCTGTGGAGTAGGCAGGTTGTGACTGAGTTCCCTGAATACCACTTTGAGATTTTATGTTTTTGGAGTTCTTGCTATCAGTTGGCTTGTCCTAAGGGGCCTTTGATTTTGGCGAAGGAAACTAGGCGGTGGGGGAGGTGGAGTTGAGTCGTTATCATCACTTGGACGTGCTATTAGCAACTCATACTTCTCAGTTAGTGCCATCACTATGCTCTCCAATTTCATCACTCTTGAATTCAGGGAGACTTTCTCAATTTTCAGCACCCCATTTTCCAATAACACATCCTCCTTCTCTTCATTTATTCTACAAATTTCCTTTTCTTTCTCGTCCACTTCTTTTTTCAAAGCACTTAGCTCTTCTTCCATTCTCTCTAGCTTTCTCTGTAATTCGTTCTTCTCTTTATCGTTCTTCCCTATGTCTGTCTCCATCTTCTAATTCTTAATGTGGTCAGCTTTCTTTTCTCTTGTTTCCAGTTCTTTCTCCAATTTCCTTATTTTCTCTTCCAGGCCCTTTTCTATATTTCCACATCTCTTAGCTCTTCTTCCTTTTTATGAAGATTTGTCTCTAATTCTTTCTTTTGTATATGTGATGACCTAGATTTCTGTTATGTAATTTTGGTAATTAATAATGGACCAGTTGTATGAATAATTGTTATTGTGCTTTATTCGTAGGTTGTTTGTGAAGTGGAATGGTTTTGGTACGTATAATTATGCAAATTTCACAGTTTAGGGGGTCGTGTGAAGTTTGACTTTTTATACATTGGGATTCTCGAAAAACTTCCTTCACTAAAGTTGACAAGACCCGCCCCCGGATTTCACCCTGAAATTCGAAGTGGCCCTGCGGGGTCCACCTTAGAACAAATTCTTCGAAAAATTTGGCAGAACTTCCCCTAAAATAGACTACCCAAAACCCGGAGAAATGAAATTTACACTTCTAAATTACCCATTCTTATTCTCCTGGAGCCACCCTGCTCCCCAAATCACAACATTTTCCAATTCACATAACACAAAACACAAATCACAAGGGAAAGTAATCGAAGGGCCCAAGGGAAAGTAATCGAAAAACATGTTAGAGTGAGTGGACAAAATAAACGACTAAATAAATAAATTAAAAGAAAAGGAATAGTATTACTTCCCCACAAATTTAAATTCGTAAAACTTTGATGCATGCAACATTTATAAAACGTATGTCTTTAAAACTCGGAGTCTCGTGAAAACATACCAGTCCCCGCTGGTTAAAAGAATCGGACTAGCCCCGCTAGTCAAGTAACAAATAAAAGGATATGGGGAAGGGATGTCACCATACAGGTAAAGGAGCCCCTTAGGCTCTACCTAGCCTCGACTGCCACTCACACATAGATTGTGTGAGGAAGAGAACTAATAACCTCAACTGCCACCCACGTGAGGAGGAGAATAAGCTACCTCAACTGCCACTCACAAACACAAAGTAAGTGAGGAGGAGACCTAATCAAAAGACCCGAGTATGGTGAGGAAAAACAATCGAAAACCAGTAAATCCATAAAACTTCCCCAATATCTCACGAGAAAACAATCATTCCAATGACGTGGCCCCACACGCAAAAATATTCTCAAATCCATAACCAAACCCGGAAATTAGTACGAGCACAAATTCCTTTGGAAAATCCCATTTCCAAAAATATTCCAGAATATCTCAAAATTGGCTACTAAATATAATATGTAATCCGGAAATCATCTTGGTAAAATAAATCGTCGAAAAATCACGTAAATCATATTTCCAAAATAATAATCATATATTTCAAAACCAATTCCGAATCTCTCTTGAAATCTCAAGATCTGATAATTAATTATAATAAAAATTTCCAGAAATTCCACGGAATAAAAATATGGTAACTATTACATAAATCAAAATCCTCAAATCGAGCATAATGAATCTTAATTCAAAAGTTCAAACCAATAAATCAATCGAAAATCCAAACCAAAATAAAATGCTTGATAATTAAGTTGATAAATCAATAAAATCAAAATTTGCGGAATTTAATTTGCATGCATCAATTAAAATCAAAAGTCCACTCACAGTACTATTGGGCGACCACGCAAACGAGTTCCTTCATCTAGCCGTAGCTCGCGACATCATCCTGTACACAATTATATTTCCGTAAACGACAGTCCGATATAATACTTACGAACCTAAAACGAAATCTCATCTCCATAACTTCTCGGATTCAACCCAAATCTCCCCCATAACACCAATCCCTCAATTTACATACTCCAAAGCGGAAACGAGAGAAATCCGACGGCCGAATTTCCCACAATTCAATCACAAAACTCCGCACTTCGGAATATCACAAACAATTCCAAACTCCTCCAAAATTCACCAAACTTCACCTACAAGCTCTACAACAATTATACAATTTAATGGGCTAAAAACTGGAATTAAAACACTGCCCTACACGCCTCCACGCGCCACCCACAGTGGCGGTGCGTGGGCCCCACGCGCCGCCAGCCACCACCATCGATGGCCACCAAATTTAGGCAGCAGCACCTACTCATCTAGCCCAATAATTCTCTCAACTACAACAAAGCCAGAAAATGCCTAGAACTACCTCAACAATTAAGGTGAAGATTATACCTGAAACGTGAACAGTGTTAAGAAATTCAAACCTCAAATTCATCCTCCACGCTACGAATCGCTGCAAGAGATTTGAGGAGCATCATCTACGTCTTCATGCGCTTCCAGAGAATCAAGAAAATTGGAAGGAGGTGGCCGGAATCCGGAGAAACCGGCGTTGACCCAAACTGCCGTCAAATTCTTCTCGGCGTTGAAACTGCATTTTCCGGTCGATTCACGGTGATCCACCACCACTAGCGAGTCCAGGAGGAGGAGACGAAGCTAAGGGTAGTCGCGGCTCATCCCCAGGTGGCCGGAAACGGAAGATATGCCGAAAAAAACCACCGGAGGGAGAGAGAGCTCGGGGAGAGAGAAAGGGAGAGTTACGGAGTGGGTAGTTTCCGAAAATGGAACTACCACAGTAACTTTCTATATATATAGAAAGTTACCGTGAACAGTAACTTTAGTATTTAGGCTATAACTTTCACATACAAACTCCGATTTTTATGTACCACATATGCATGTGCTCGGTTTAACGTCCTCTACAATTTTCATGACAGAAATTTTCTCAAATTTTGACCCGAACAAAAAGTCAACTTTTAGGGCCACTAAAAGTACCGAAACGATAGTAAAAGTGAAAATAGTTGTCGTTTACTGTCCAAATGACTAGTAAATGGGTAAATTAAGATACGGGACGTTACATTCTCCCCTCCTTAAAAAAATTTCGCCCTCGAAATTTCATGCCGGTTAGAAAAGAAAAGGCACACCAATTGATTAATACCACAATCTCAAAACTTATCAAACTCTTCCTTAGATTCAGCTTTCCTTTTTGTAACCTCAAATCAACAACCAACAGAAACTCTTATGATCCCCACTACAAAAGCAATGAAGACATTCTTATAATCCAAAATTATCAACGTCCAAAGTCGAATCACTTGTCTTGTTGAACCATGTAGCACCATAAACTCGCAAGTACATGAATTCCGGTGTAAAAGAAAATTCATTTCAATGGTTAGCTCAGATAACACATGGTATAGACGTCACAAACCGCCATGTTAAAATTATAGCATTCATCACTTTTCATAAAAGTCATTTGGTGAAGATTCAACCCGATCACCAACAATAGTGTGACAACCACAAGATGGTCATTGCTAATCGACAATTCCAAAACAAATAACTTCCTTAGCTTCCACAAGACAGCATTTCCTTCCTTGTTTGTTTGTGCATAAAATTCCTAATCGAAGGTTGTTCACGTAAAGGTCCCATAGTTGTCAAACATACGAAGGTCAACCTCGAAACGGACTCATAAATTCTTAACCAAGTAGGTTATGGGGCCACTACACTTCCGTTGCGCTACTCTGATACATGACCAAAATCATTGGTCCAGCCTTGAAAAGACGTTCTAAGTCAACGAGGAAAACTCATTTGATAGTTACCTTGCTAGCCACACATATAACACCTCACTCGAAAACTTTTATAAATACGATAATGTGAAAAACTGTTCTAAATCAAAGGTGTCTCAAGAGATTTACTAATTACCAATGTCTCCAATCAAACGGCTACTATTTCTCACAAGTTAGTACTCACTTAACTACCATGTCATGTACCATGCCTTCAGAAATCCGGTGCAAGCAAAAGAGTATAACTACTAACTCTACTCCAGCTTAATGAATCAAATCCGGAAGAAGATGGATCACACTCAAGTTGTTCTTAACCGAGGCTACACTTCTTTAATAGTCATAGATCTGAAATCTGGCTGAATCCATGTCATTCTCGTTGATCTCTATTGCTTTAAATGATATTCTTAATTCATATACCCAGGTAATTCTCACTACCAAGAGCACCACAATCTGAATTGCTAGATTCTAGACTCGAATTTTGATCAATCCAAAATAAAATAGCTTTCTTAATTAGTTAGGAAAACTCTCTCTTATAACTACTCCACCAGCCCTAAATAGAAACATCTCCAACTAACTGTCTGACAAAATCTCATGACAATTTCATTACAGCTACGACATTGCGGAAAATTTCCAAACCCTATATGTACCAAATCCTTTAATGGACTACGATGTCTCCAACAACACTAGTAGATACTCCAAATCTGATCTAAGAGTTGACCAACTAGATTAGAAACTCAATACTGGAAATGAACGATTCTCAAATTGAAACCTTGCCAGTCATAATAATTTGATCGATTCCATAGCAACCCCACCAAACTCAATCATTCTAGAAGAAAGGTTTACCTCCATTCCTGGCTGAAAAACCTTATGTTTGAAGCAACCTGCAAATGGTTCGATAAATAAGAAAACGCGTATCGTGTTACATGAGCGTAAAGCACCTCAAATACTGCAGAGAAGAAAAATTGACTCGCGAATTAAGGAAAAGAGATATTGAAGCAACGAGTAATCCACAGGCAGGAAAGAAATTCTTTCATAGTCCCCAAAAAGACTTATCGAGAAATCCATCATTGAATGCTACCAGAATCCCGAAACTTGTTGACTAACATCGCCCCGCAAGGAAAAACTACTACCAACCTTCGCCATAACTCAAACATTTTAACTAAGATCATAACCACATCGCATAGTACTTCCACTTGAATTACTATGGACACCCCGTGGCGTCACTACGACTATTTCTTGATCCCAAGTTCAACAATTTCACCCAATGAATATCTAATGACACTTAATAGTACCCTCATGTGGGATAAAAGTGATCGCAATCATCGTAAGACCATCCGAATGTCCTTGATTTCTGAAACCTTTCAAATCTTCAATACTCCCTTTTGTGCTTTTTATTGGTTCCAAAATCCAAATTCTAGCTACATGTGGCCATCCTCCCCTGGTGTCGCCCGAAAGCAAGCGCACAATTTAACCCTGAAATGTCATTAGTAGTATAAGTAAGTAGGGATCGTTCTATTCCGGGGATTGAGGGTACACCTGTCATTGTAGGACAATTAAATAATTAAAATTAAAACAAAGTATAATATTCACAAAGATATTCACAAGTATAAACATTATTTACGAAAAAAGGGGGATTTTGTTTTTGGTTTTTCGAAAATAAAACTAAGTTAACAAAACAATTAAAATGCAAAAACATAAAAATACAAATGGAATGAGAGAACAAAGATCAAAAACCGAAACTTATGATTAAAATCAATTCAAGTTCATCATTGTTCATCATAGTCATGCAAGAGGAGTTGATCATGTGAAACGTTCAAAGCAAACAATTTCCCATATTTTACTTTCAATGCTAATTAACCTAAGCGAAAGCACCTAGATTAATTCTATCAAACATGCAATCAAACCCTAGAAAGCTAGTCAATCATGTCATGTTTAACGCATTAAGCATCTAGAAAGGCTATCAACTCAAGTGTACAACTTAGTATGGAAAAGTCCACCTAATTGCAATTCTCTTTGATTAAATTCGGTTTTTGTACAAAACCTTTACTACATTGATTCAAGTTTACACAAAACGAAAAGTCGATTCCATGTTCTTAACCTAGCACCAATTATATTAAAACCCTAAGTGTTTGCAACCACATAAGATTAAATACAAAAGTTATCTATCATGCAAATTTAATCAAACACTCACACAAAAGCAACCATAAATCGCAATATATGAATCTGAAATTAACAATTAATCATAAAATTCCAGAAATTAATAATTGTTCAATCATGTGTGTCAACTAAGGCAAACCAACGAAAATACAAAGCAAAGGTTACAAGGAGAATCGGATTACACCGTGATGAAGATGAGATGAATGAAGTGATGATGTGGTCTCTTGAATTTCGAAAGCAATCTTCAAGGTGGAGGATGGATGGTGCTCACGGCTTGTCTTCTTCTTCCTTGGCCTTGCTTGCACTTCGTGGTTGCCCTAGAGGATGGAGAAGAGCACGGCTAAGCTAGAGAGAGTTTTCTGATTTTTTTCTAAAGTGTAAATTGTATGGGAGAGGACCCCTTGACGTTGAGAAAAGGGGAGAATATATAGGGGCACGGCTAGGGTTCTCCAAGCAATCAGAAATTTCCACATCACTTCAACCAATGGTATGATGCCAAGTAAGCCTTGTGATGTGGTCCAACCAATCGTAGAATGCCAAGTAAGCCTTGGTGTGTCATCTAAAACTCTCCAAATTAATTCCCTAAATTCCTTTAATATATATCCTTGCCGAAATTATATAAGGATTTTCTGATTTTCTTCATTAATTTCGGCCACAAATATCCTTGGGAAAGTAATTGCCGAAATTCCATAAATAAATGCTGATTTGCTTCACCATTTTCGGCCAAAAATCACATTTAAATCTTCCAAGAATATCTCTTTGCCCTTAAAAATCTCCCTTGAATTACTCCAATCAAAATCTTCAATTATATTTTCAGATTTTCATGTTGCCTCCTCCTTTTCCTCTTTGTATTTTACGGCAAACACATATATATTCTCCAAAAATATCTCCCATGTGTCACAAACCCTAATTTCCATGGGCCTTTATCCATTTGCCGAAATCCATAACCTCTTGAGAGTTCTTGGGCCTCCATGCGCCACCTTTATGCCATGTCATCATCTAGAGTCTTCAAGAAGCTTCTCTCATGCCATGTCACTTCATTAATTCGATCTCCATTCTTGGTTGGCTCAAGAGTCTTGTTTTGGCAAGCTTTCCTTTTCTGGACAGGTTTCCTGGTTGGACCAGGAAAGCTTCATTTCTTCATTTTGCTCATTTGTGCTTCCCTTTGTACTTCATCTTGTCTCCCTCCACGTTGGCTAGCTTCTCTCTCCATTTGTGAGCTCATTTCAGCTCATTTGTGACAAGGACCTGAAAATAGAAACTAATAAGAAAAATAGAAACTTTCCTAAAATGAAAAATGGCAACTTTCCTAAACTGAAAATGGGAAACTTTCTAAAAATGAAAAATAGAAACTACAAAAATGGAAACTTCCTACAAATAGAAACTTTCCCATTCAAAGAATGGAAACTTTCCTAAACAGAGTTTTATTAAGGAAATAACGCAGAAAATGTAGGGAAAAGCAGTTAAAACGTCGCATTAAAATGCTCCTATCAGATTCCCCCACACTTAGCTTTTGCTAGTCCCTTAGCAAAATCACACTAAGACTCAACGAAAATTAAAGACTCTACAAAAAAAAAAAACAATGACTCTATTGCCCTTCAACTTTTGTCTCAGCAATCTCTTACTTTCATAACACCAAGATTAGCACTCAACCAAGAATCAATGTTTAAGCATTCGAGAGTTAATTGAAACACATAATCTTCACATACATAAGTAGGACTTGGTTGTAACAATGGTGATGGGTTCTGTTAAGCATGTTTCAGATAAGTATGATTCAAATCCTCACAAGGTATATCCACTCTTTCTTCTCTCAGATCATGGCAATGCTTAAAAGCTTATAATCACTATATGTGAGAGAACATATTTAAAGGCATTCAAATAGCTCACATATTAAGACGAAAAAAGCACTTTGTGAATATAATTTTTTTCAAAGATCTCATGAAGGATATCAACTACTTGCACAGATGGACCCAAGCCATAGGTTCAACTCTTGTAACTCATCTCCACATCAAGGGCTGTCCCATCTTAAGGATCAAGAAGGTCTTCTTAAAGGTTGTAATGGGGCCAAGGCTCAAGGTTTTAAGAAATGAAGGGTAAGGATTTATCAAAGTGTCCTAAAAACCTAGTAGAGCACATGTAGATGTAGAACCTCAAGAAATCCACCAAGGCATTGCAAAAACGTCACTTTCCCTAGAGGTAACATAAAAGGGGCCTAATGTCTTCATGTTGGGCCCAATCTTCATTGTAAACTTCCCTTGAACTATAGTGAAATGGACAAAGGCCAAATTTTTCTGTAGTGGGCCTTCAGTTCAAAGTAAACTCCAAAATCACTAAGTATGGGGGACTAAAATCCATAAACATACATTTTTCTTTCTTTTTCTTTTCTAGCCGTACTATATATTATTTTTTTTTTTCATTTTTTTTTTTTTTCGGCTTTCACAATTTTTTTTTTTTTTCATGGACAAGTCTACCCCCACACTTGAACTTTCACCTCTTCTCAATCTTCATTCTCAATGCCAAATCCTCAAGTAAAGTCCCAAAAGATAGCTCCACTAAGTTTTTAGAACAAAGGGTAGGAGTGTAGCTATACTAAGGTTCAGGGTTAAGGATTTTAAGGGTGATGAAAGAAAAGGCTTAATGTAGGCTCAAAGGGGTTTATCTAGGGGAGTCCCACGACGGGCACAATTAAGGACACAGGTTTGTTTGGCAATGGTGGTAATTCCTAGGGTGCCTCTATCCTTTCCAGAATCAGGGCCATGTATTGATAAAAAGTCTCAACAAGCACAAGAGCGAATTCTAGTATTCTCTAGTCCATCAAACTTAATCTATGGCAAGTAGTCAATCAAGATGAAAGGATAATGAGATCATCAAAACATCGCCAAGGAATTAAGAATATATTTTTCATTTCACTCCAAGAAAAAGGAACATGGCTCAAATATCTCACATGGGTTTACATGAATCAAAACTCATCCTAACATGCTCATATTCTGTACCAAGGTCACGAAATCCATATCCACTACTCATGCACACATTTTTCATATATCTCAATTAACCAAAGAATACCATGTTAAAATCATCTCAATATTGTGATCCTCTTTTAGCCATAATTTCAGAGATATAAGCTCATCCTAGACAGTTGAAAGGGCATCCTAAGACTCAAAACAAAAACAAAAGCAACGAAAATTTTTAAATTTTTGACATTTTTCAATTTTTTTGTATTTTTCAATATATGACTCAAGATAAAAGTATAAATCCATTCCCCCACACTTAAATATTGCATTGTCCTCAATGTAATCAAGAATAAGCATGCAATGAAACACTTAAGCATATAGGGATGAAATTTACGAAAAGACCTACTAAATTCAAAAAGAAGGATGAAAAGAGAGAGAAATAGGGAAGGAGAAATCAAATCTGCGTGTGTAGACTCCTTCACAGCTACTTCTGAATTGGGTTGCCTCCCAGGCAGCGCTTGAATTTAACGTCTTTCAGCCAGACGGTTCCTCCATTAAAAAAAAAGTTAGTGACTATACAATAAAAGAATTACAAATTAATGATTTATACAAAAACGTCACTATTCACTAATTACTTTTTTTTTTTTTTTTTCTTTTTTTTTACGAAAATACTTACAAATATTTCTATTCTTTCCTTTTCTGTACAATTATTTTCAACACTTAGGTACGGGAACAGGGAGTCTCGATGTGCAATGGGACTGAAACAGCTACCCTTTTCAAGACTATGTTTAATCCAATATACCTTATGAATCACAACATTTTCGTTATTACAAATATCATTGAATTTCAAATTAAATTCCAAGCGGTAAATCAAGTGGACGGCGGCCCAAGTATAGTCGTCTAGACACAAAGTCTCTCCTACATCCTTTGGGCAACCTTACTGAAATGGCCAGGTAGGGAGGACGAACATGAGAGACAAAATCCATTTTGGCATGAGCTAAGCCCATTGTAAGCACTTCTGGATTCAAAAACCGTCATGATCGTGTCCCCTTCCTAGACACCATCCCACATAGGCTATACTTACTTGGATGAAAAAGGTCCTGAGTGTGAAGACAGTTCAATGAATGTTAATAAAGGCCGCCCTCAACCTTAAGGGACCTGGACTAGGTACCAATAAGGGGTTTAGGCCAATATTAATAAACACGACTTCACCTATTCCTCTTTAATTTACAACTCACAATTAAAATTCGTGTTCAATAATATAAATAACAACCTAAGTAATTAATTAACTAATTAACTAACAATTTAGAGAATTACAAACAATTAACAAGTAAAATTTTTTTTTTTTTTTTTTCGAACACAACATATAAACAAAACAAATATTCACATATTTAACAAGTGATTTTTCAATCCCCGGCAACGGCGCCAAAAATTGGTGTCGCCCGAAAGCAAGCGCACAATTTAACCCTGAAATGTCATTAGTAGTATAAGTAAGTAGGGATCGTTCTATTCCGGGGATTGAGGGTACACCTGTCATTGTAGGACAATTAAATAATTAAAATTAAACAAAGTATAATTCACAAAGTATTCACAAGTTATAAACAATTTACGAAAAAAGGGGGAGTATAAGTAAGTAGGGATCGTTCTATTCCGGGGATTGAGGGTACACCTGTCATTGTCAAACAATTAAACAATTAAAATTAAAACAAAGTATAATATTCACAAAAATATAACAAAATATATACATATTTACGGATTTTTGGTTTTTGGTTTTCTATTTTCGAAAATAAAATCTAAGCTAACAAAAACAATTAAAATGCAAAAACATAAAAATACAAATGGGATGTGGGAACAAGGATCAAAGTCGAAACTCATGATCAAAATTAATTCAAGTTCATCATTGTTCATCATAGTCATGCAAGAGGAGTTGATCATGTGAAACGTTCAAAGCAAACAATTTCCCATATTTTACTTTCAATGCTAATTAACCTAAGCGAAAGCACCTAGATTAATTCTATCAAACATGCAATCAAACCCTAGAAAGCTAGTCAATCATGTCATGTTTAACGCATTAAGCATCTAGAAAGGCTATCAACTCAAGTGTACAACTTAGTATGGAAAAGTCCACCTAATTGCAATTCTCTTTGATTAAATTCGGTTTTTGTACAAAACCTTTACTACATTGATTCAAGTTTACACAAAACGAAAAGTCGATTCCATGTTCTTGAACCTAGCACCAATTATATTAAAACCCTAAGTGTTTGCAACCACATAAGATTAAAATACAAAAGTTATCTATCATGCAAATTTAATCAAACACTCACACAAAAGCAACCATAAATCGCAATATATGAATCTGAAAATTAACAATTAATCATAAAATTCCAGAAATTAATAATTGTTCAAACATGTGTGTCAACTAAGGCAAAACCAACGAAAATACAAAGCAAATGTTACAAGGAGAATCAGATTACACCGTGATGAAGATGAGATGAATGAAGTGATGATGTGGTCTCTTGAATTTCGAAAGCAATCTTCA
>JANPXK010000810.1:0-25438 GCA_024704745.1 Rosa lucieae
TATGTGGTTGCAAACACTTAGGGTTTTGATATAATTGGGGCTACGAATTTAAGAACATGAATCAACTTTTTGGTTTTGTGTTCTTGAATCAATAAGTAGTAAAGGTTTTGTACAAAAACCGAATTTAATCAAAGAAGATTGCAATTAGGTGGACTTTTTCATACTAAGTTGCACATTTGAGTTGATAGCCTTTCTGGGTGCTTAATGCGTTAAACATGACATGATTGACTAGCTTTCTAGGGTTTGATTGCATGTTTGATAGGATTAATCTAGGTGCTTTCGCTTAGGTTAATTAGCATTGAAAGTAAAATATGGGAAATTGTTTGCTTTTGAACGTTTCACATGATCAACTCCTCTTGCATGACTATGATGAACAATGATGAACTTGAATTAATTTTAATCATGAGTTTCGACTTTGATCCTTGTTCTTGCATTTCATTTGTATTTTTATGTTTTTGCAATTTAATTTTTTTGTTAGCTTAGATTTTTTTTTCGAAAATAGAAAATCAAAAACCAAAAATCCCCCCATTTTTCGTAAATATGTATATATTTTGTTATATTTTTGTAAATATTATACTTTGTTTTAATTTTAATTGTTTAATTGTTTGACAATGACAGGTGTACCCTCAATCCCCGGAATAGAACGATCCCTATTTGCTTATACTACTAACGATATTTCAGGGTTAAATTGGTCGCTCCCAAAAGCGACATCACCCACGACGGGCACAAATAGGGACACAGGTTCATTTGGCAATGGTGATAATTCCTAGGGTGCCTCTATCCCTTCCAGAATCAGGGCCATGTATTGATATAACGTCTCAACAAGCACAAGAGTGAATTCTAGCATTCTCTAGTCCATCAAACTTAATCTATGGCAAGCAATCAATCAAGATGAAAGAATAATGAGATCATCAAAACATCGCCAAGAAAATAAGAATATATATTTTCGATTCACTCCAAGAAAAAGGGACATGGGCTCAATTATCTCACATGGGTTTATATGAATCAAAACTCATCTTAACATGCTCATATTCTGTACCAAAGTTTCGAAATCCATATCCACTACAAGGCACACATTTTTCATATATCTCAATTAACCAAAGAATACCATTTTTAAAAATCATCTCAATCTTGTGATCCTCTTTTAATCATGATTTCAGAGATATAGAATCATCCTAGACAGTTGAAAGGGCATCCTAAGACTCAAAACAAAAACAAAAGCAACGAAAATTTTTAAATTTTTGACATTTTTCGATTTTTTTGTATTTTTCAATATATATGACTCAAGACAAAATTGTAAATCCCTTCCCCCACACTTAAATATTGCATTGTCCTCAATGTAATCAAGAATAAGCATGCAATGAAACACTTAAGCATATAGGGTAGAGAATTACGAAAATGACTACCAAAATAAAGAAAAATTGGAGAAAGTAAGGGAGAGATAAAACAAATCTGCGTTGATGACTCCTCCACAACACTTCTGAATTGGGTTGCCCCAAGCAGTGCTTGATGTTTATAGTCTTTCAGCCTAGACTTGTACCTCCATTTAATCCTCAGGGTTTGGAACGTTTTGGAGGGGCACAGCCTCCACTTCATGTACCACAAATGCCTCATAGTAAGGCTTCAAGCGATGCCCATTCACCTTGAACTCATTACCTGTTTGTTCACTCTTTATCTGCACAGCTCCATGAGGAAACACATGAGTGATAACAAAAGGTCCAATCCAACGAGAACGAAGCTTACCTGGGAAGAGTTTGAGACGAGAATGGAAGAGAAGAACTTTTTGACCCACAACAAAAGTCTTCCTTCGAATCATTTTGTCATGGAATGCCTTAGTCTTATCCTTGTAAATTTTAGCACTTTCGAAGGCATCATTCCTAATCTCCTCTAACTCTTGCAATTGCAACTTCCTATGAAGCCCAGCTGCATCAATATCCATG
Source organism: Rosa lucieae (assembly GCA_024704745.1). Taxonomy (NCBI): domain Eukaryota; kingdom Viridiplantae; phylum Streptophyta; class Magnoliopsida; order Rosales; family Rosaceae; genus Rosa; species Rosa lucieae. Next base: position 1,941 of record JANPXK010000810.1, read on the forward strand.
TTGAACTGCTTCACAGCCCACCAAGCTCTATGCTCCAACTCCACAGGTAAATGGCAAGGTTTGCCATAGATAATTCGATATGGTGACATACCTATGGGAGTTTTGTATGCAGTTCTGTAGGCCCATAGAGCATCCTCTAAACGCAAGGACCAGTCCTTCCTGTTGGGGTTCACAGTCTTCTCCAGTATCCCCTTAATCTGACGATTAGAGACCTCAGCCTGTCCACTAGTTTGGGGGTGATAAGGTGTAGAAACCTTATGTGTGACATCATATCTCTTCAAGAGAGCCTCAATCGTCCGATTGCAAAAATGGGATCCACCATCACTAATGAGAACTCTAGGCATTCCAAACCTGCTAAAGATGTTAGATTTGATAAAATCTGCAACAACCTTAGAGTCATTAGTTCTAGTGGCCTTTGTTTCCACCCATTTGGAAACATAGTCCACTGCAAGTAAGATATAGAGAAACCCAAAAGATGAAGGGAAAGGTCCCATGAAATCTATACCCCAGACATCAAAGATTTCAATAGTTATGATATTAGTCAATGGCATTTGATCTCTAGGACCTAGGTTTCCTGTTCTTTGGCACTTATCACAAGTTAAACAATAGGCATGTGCATCCCTAAACAAAGTTGGCCAAAAGAACCCAGATTCTAGTACCTTAAATGCAGTCTTCTTAGACCCAAAGTGACCCCCACATGCTTTAGAGTGGCAAAACGAAAGTATAGCATTATGTTCATGTTCAGGCACACATCTTCTAATCAATTGATCAGAACAATATTTCCACAAGTAAGGTTCATCCCAAACATATTGCTTAACAGTTTTCTTAAGCCTATCTCTATGAGCACGTGACATGGTATCAGGAATCTTTCTAGACACAATATAGTTCACAATATCTGCATACCATGGTTCACTTACCTGAAGTCCAAAGAGTTGCTCATCTGGAAATGTCTCCACCAATGGGAGATGATCTTCTGCATGCACCAAGCGACTCAAGTGGTCAGCTACCACGTTTTCACTACCCTTCTTGTCCTTGATTTCCACGTCAAACTCTTGCAAGAGTAGGATCCATCTGATGAGCCTTGGTTTCGCCTCCTTCTTGGTCATCAAGTATTTCAAAGCTGCATGGTCAGTAAAGATAGTAACTTTGGTACCAAGTAAGAGCGAAACTTCTCAAGGGCAAAGACAACTGCAAGGAGCTCCTTCTCTATGGTGGAGTAGTTCATTTGTGCATCATTGAGAGTCCTTGAGGCGTAGTAGATGGCATAGGGTAGCTTGTCCTTCCTTTGCCCCAAAACAGCTCCAACTGCATAGTCAGAGGCATCACACATCAACTCAAAGGGCAAGGACCAATCTGGAGGTAACATGATGGGGCAGACGTCAACAACTCCTTAAGCTTATCAAAATAAGCTTATCAAAAGCTTCTTGACACTCCTTGTCAAAGTGAAATGGCACATCTTTCTGGAGTAGTTGACATAAGGGTCTCGAAATCTTGGAGAAGTCCTTGATGAACCTCCTGTAAAAACCTGCATGGCCAAGGAAAGAACGAATCTCTCTCACAGAAGTGGGAGAGGGTAAGTGACGCACAATATCCACTTTGGCCTTATCAACCTCTATACCCCTAGCAGAGACAATATGTCCTAGAACTATTCCTTGCTTAACCATAAAATGGCATTTTTCCCAGTTTAAGACAAGGTTAGTCTCCATGCAACGTTTCAAAATTATCTCCAGATTATTAAGACAATCATCAAAATTCTTTCCAAAAACTGAAAAGTCATCCATGAATACCTCTATGATTTTCTCAATATAATCTGAAAAGATACTTACCATGCATCTCTGAAAAGTACCTGGAGCATTGCAAAGTCCGAAGGGCATACGTCTATAGGCAAACGTTCCAAAGGGGCAGGTGAAGGTTGTCTTCTCTTGATCTTCATTTGCAATTGCAATCTGGTTGTAACCAGAGTATCCATCCAGGAAGCAGTAGTAGTCATGTCCAGTGATAGGAGCATTTTAATGCGACGTTTTACTTGTTTTTCCCTACATTTTCTGCGTTATTTCCTTAATAAAATCATGTTTAGGAAAGTTTCCATTCTTTGATTGGGAAAGTTCCTATTTGTAGAAAGTTTCTATTTTTGTAGTTTCTATTTATCATTTTAGTAAGTTTCCATTTTCAGTAGTTTCTATTTTTCATTTTTAGAAAGTTTCCCATTTTCAGTTTAGGAAAGTTGCCATTTTCATTTTAGGAAAGTTTCTATTTTCTTACTAGTTTCTATTTTCAGGACCTCCGAGCTAGAAAGTGGAAATGAACTCACAAATGGAAAGAGGAGCTTGCGATCACCAAGGGGAGCAAAGATGAAGAACAATGAACCACAGAAATGAGCAGAAATGAAGAAAAGAAGTTTTCCTGGTCCAACCAGGAAACCCTGCAGAAAGGAGGAAAGCCCACCAATGAAGTTTCCAACGTTACTATGAAAAAGAAATGGAAAAATAAAGTGTTGTGACGTTGGAAGATGACATGGCATAGAAGTGATGCATGGAGGCCCATAAACTCTCAAGACTTGTTGGATTTTCGGCTAATTGGATAAAAGCCCACAAGAGCCCATGGAACTAGGGTTTGTGACGCAAACCCTAGCACCAAAGATGTTGTTGCCGTGAATTTGCAAGAGAGAAACAAGGAGAGGCGTTCAAAAAAAATCAGAAAATAAAGAAGATTTTCTATGGAGATTTTCTAGGGCTATTTTTATGGAAATAAATCAAAAGATAAACCCTAGAAGACTCCTAGCCGTCCAAGCCAAGAGGAAAAGAAGGAATGAGCCGTGCAAAGTAAAGATAAACCCTAGAGAATTCGGCAAAGATTTTATCTAGAGATTTTTGAGGAAGGAAAATTTGTGTGGAGACCAAGAAAAGCTCAAAAGGAGTCTAGATTCATTCCTAGAATTCCTAAAGGAAGTTTGGCCGAAATTGAACAAGAAAAATCAGAAATTATCTCAAGGAATTTCGGCAATATTTCTAAGGAATTAAAAGAGAATTTTGTGATTGGTTGGACCACCTCATAGGGCTTATGTGGCACAAAACCATTGGAGGAAATTATGTGGAGGAAGCAAGCTATTGCCGTGAGGTTTCTTAGGGTTTCACACGGCTTGGAGACCTTATGGCCGTTCCCTATATATTCCTCTCTTCTCTCAACGTCAAGGAGGCCAAGTTCCACTTTTGCGTTTACACTTTGAGAAAAAAATCAGAAAACTCTCTCTAGCTTAGCCGTGTTCTTCTCCATCCTGTAGGGCAACCACGAAGTTCAAGCAAGGCCAAGGAAGAAGAGGACAAGCCGTGCACATCATCCATCACCATCCTTGAAGATTGCTTTCGAAATTCAAGAGACCATTCATCACTTCATTCATCTCATTATTCATCACGGTGTAATCCGATTCTCCTTGTAACCTTTGCTTTGTAATTTTCGTTGGTTTTGCCCTAGTTGACACACATGTTTGAACAAGTATTGTTTTCTGAAATTTTATGGTTAATTGTTAATTTTCAGATTCATATATTGCGATTTATGGTTGCTTTTGTGTGAGTGTTTGATTAAATTTGCATGATAGATAACTTTTGTATTTTAATCTTATGTGGTTGCAAACACTTAGGGTTTTGATATAATTGGTGCTACGAATTTAAGAACATGAATCAACTTTTTGGTTTTGTGTTCTTGAATCAATAAGTAGTAAAGGTTTTGTACAAAAACCGAATTTAATCAAAGAAGATTGCAATTAGGTGGACTTTTTCATACTAAGTTGCACATTTGAGTTGATAGCCTTTCTAGGTGCTTAATGCGTTAAACATGACATGATTGACTAGCTTTCTAGGGTTTGATTGCATGTTTGATAGGATTAATCTAGGTGCTTTCGCTTAGGTTAATTAGCATTGAAAGTAAAATATGGGAAATTGTTTGCTTTTGAACGTTTCACATGATCAACTCCTCTTGCATGACTATGATGAACAATGATGAACTTGAATTGATTTTAATCATGAGTTTCGATTTGATCTTTGTTCTTGCATTTCATTTGTATTTTTATGTTTTTGCATTTTAATCGTTTTGTTAGCTTAGATTTAATTTCGAAATTAGAAAACCAAAAACCAAAAATCCCCCCTTTTTCGTAAATATGTATATATTTTGTTATATTTTTGTAATATATACTTGTTTTAATTTTAATTGTTTAATTGTTTGATAATGACAGGTGTACCCTCAATCCCCGGAATAGAACGATCCCTATTTACTTTATACTACTAACGATAGTTTCAGGGTTAAATTGTGCCGCTCGCAAAAAGCGACACCATCCAGCTAGGCGCTCAAGCATCTGATCAATGAATGGCAAAGGAAAGTGGTCTTTCCTTGTAGTTGCGTTGAGCCTCCTATAGTCAATGCACACTCTGTGGCCTGTGACTGTCCTTTGGGGCACCAGTTCGTTCTCAGCATTCTTCACCACAGTGATCCCAGATTTCTTGGGCACGACCTGAACTGGTGAGACCCACTTGGAGTCTGAAATGGGGTAGATAACCCCACAATCAAGGAGTTTGATAACCTCCTTCTTCACTACTTCCATCATTGGACGGTTGAGACGACGTTGAGCCTCACTAGTGGGTTTAGACCCCTCCTCTAGAAGTATCCTGTGGACGCAAGTTGTAGGGCTGATTCCCTTGATATCCGCCAATGTCCATCCTATGGCGGTCTTGTGTTGCTTCAGCATTTCCACCAACTTCTCTTCTTGTGATCTTGTCAGTGCAGAGGACACAATCACTGGTAAGGTCTCCTTGTCTCCTAAGTAGACATACTTCAAATGGTCTGGAAGAGGTTTTAGCTCAAGTTCTGGGGCCTGGACCACTGAAGGTAAAGTCTTGTTAGCAGATAACTGAATGGACAAAGGAGAGATAGACTTACCTATTGATAGGAGCATTTTAATGCGACGTTTTAACTGCATTTCCCTACATTTTCTGCGTTATTTCCTTAATAAAACCCTGTTTAGGAAAGTTTCCATTCTTTGAATGGGAAAGTTCCTATTTGTAGAAAGTTTCCATTTTTGTAGTTTTCATTTCTCATTTCTGGCAAGTTTCCATTTTTCAGTTTAGGAAAGTTTCTATTTTTCATTTTTAGTAAGTTTCTATTTTCATTTTTAGAAAGTTTCTATTTTAAGTATAGTTTCTATTTTCAGGACCTCCGAGCTAAAAAGTGGAAATGAACGCATGAATGGAAAGAGGAGCTTGCAAACATCAAGACGAACGAATATGAGAGAAAACGGCCCACACATTTGAGCAGAAATGAAGAAATAAGCTTTCCTAGTCCAACCAGGAAATCCTACGAAATGGAGGAAGGCTTCCCTAGCAAGTTTCCAATGCAACCATGAAAAAGAAATGGAAAAATAATGTGTTTTGCGTTGGAAAAAGAGAAGGCTTGAAGAAGAAGCAACGAGGCCCAAGAACTCTTTGGATTTTCGGCAAAATGGATCAAGGCCCATAAAAGCCCATGGAATTAGGGTTTTGTGACGTAATGGAGATATTTTTGGGAATTAAATCTGATTTTGCCATGGGAAATCATGAAGATAATGTGAAAAATCAAGAAGAAATCAAGGAAAAACGTTGGAAATATTATAGGGAGAGTTTCAAGGGATTGTGCAACAAGAAAAAGCTCAAAACAAGTCCAAATTCGCTCCTAAATCCCCTCAATATATTTTGGACGAAAATGAGGAATAAAATCTGTATTTTGTCATGAAAATCAAGAGAAAATCAAGGGGAGACATTAAAGGAAGTCCATGAAAGAGATTTAAGGAAGAAAAGGTTCAAAAACAAGTCCAGATTCGTTCCTACAATTCCTAAAGCAATTTTGGCCGAAAATAAAAAAAAATCAGAATTAATTCATGGATATTCGGAAACAATATATTTGGGACTTATTTGAAGGCTTATGATTGGTTGGATGACACACTAGGGCTTACATGGCAATTTGTGATTGGTTGAAGTTATGTGGCATTTTTCTGATAATTCCTTGGAAAATAATAGAAGATTCATGAAGACTTGGAGACCAAGGCCACGTCCCCTATATATACTCCCCCTATGCTAGACATTTTACCACCCCATAATTCAGAAAATTCTCTCTACGCGAAAGCTCTCTCCATCCCTAGTGCATTCAACGTTTCAAGCAAGGGAGAAGAAGAAGAAGAAGGAGCCGTGAGCATCATCATCCATCCTCCACCTTGAAGCTTGCTTTCGAGATTCAAGAATCCATAACGTTTCATCCTTCATCCCCATCTCCATCTCACGGTGTAATTCAACCTCTTTCTTTGTAATCTTGCTTTGTTTCGTGAGAATTGTTTCTAGTTGACATTTATGTTTGGACAAGGTTTATAATCTGAAATTTTATGATTGAATAAAGGATTTTCGATTTCTATGTTGTGATTCCATAGTTGCTTATGTGTGATTATTCGATTGAATTTGCTTTATAGATAACTTTTGTATTTTAATCTTATGTGGTTGCAAACACTTAGGGTTTTGATATAATTGGTGCTAGGTTTAAGAACATGAAATCGACTTTTCGTTTTGTGTAAACTTGAATCAAAGTAGTAAAGGTTTTGGACAAAAATCGAATTCAATTGAAGAGGATTGCAATTAGGTGAACTTATTCATACTAAGTTGTACACTTGAGTTGATAGCCTTTCCTTGAACTTCTTGCGTTGAACATGTATGATTGACTAGCTTTCTAGGGTTTGATTGCATGTTTGATAGGATTAGTCTTTGTGCTTTCACTTAGATTAATTAGCAATGAAAAGTAAAATATGGAAATCGTTGCTTCGAATGTTTCACATGATCAACTCCTTTCACATGACTTGGAAGAACGATGTAGAGTTTTTTCGAATTCAATGATAAAATCGGTTTTAATCTTTGTTTCTTACATTTCATTCTTGTATTTGTGTTTTTGTTTATACTTAGTTTTAATTCTTTTAATTTTCGAAAAAAAACCAAAAACCAAAACCCCCCCTAATTTCGTGAATAGTGTTGGTGACGCTCTTGGGAAGCGCACAATTTAACCCTGAAATGTCATTAGTAGTATAAAGTAAATAGAGATCATTCTATTCCGGGGATTGAGGGTACACCTGTCATTGTCAAACAATTAAACAATTAAAATTAAAACAAAGTATAATATTTACAAAGATATAACAAAATATATACATATTTACGAAAAGGGGGGATTTTTGGTTTTGATTTTCGAAAAATAAACTAAGTTAACAAAACAATTAAAATGCAAAAACATAAAAACACAAATGGAATGAGAGAACAAAGATTAAAACCGAAACATATGATTAAAATTGATTCAAACCCTAATATTGTTCATCTAAGTCATGAGAGAGGAGTTGATCATGTGAAACCATTTGAAAGCAAATGAATTCCCATTTTTTACTTTCAATGCTAATTAACCTAAGCGAAAGCACCTAGATTAATCCTATCAAACATGCAATCAAACCCTAGAAAGCTAGTCAATCATGTCATGTTTAACGCATTACACATAGAGAAAGGCTATCAACTCAAGTGTACAACTTAGTATGGAAAAGTCCACCTAATTGCAATCCTCTTTAATTAAATTCGGTTTTGTCCAAAACCTTTACTACTTTGATTCAAGTTTACACAAAATGAAAAGTCGATTTCATGTTCTTAAACCTAGCACCATTCATATCGAAACCCTAAGTGTTTGCAACCACTAAGATTAAAATACAAAGATATCTATAAAGCAAATTAATTAAACAAACCCATAAGCAACTTCGAATCACAATATAGAATCTGAAAATTCTCAATTAATCATAAAAATTCCAGAAATTAATATTCGTTCAAACACATATGTCAACTAGAACAAAACCAACGAAATCAAAGCAAAGGTTACAAAGGAGAATCGGATTACACCGTGGATGAAGATGAGATGAACGAATTGAGGATGTGGTCTCTTGAATCTCGAAGCAAGCTTCAAGAATGGTGGTGGATGATGATGCTCACGGCAATTCTTCTTCTCCCTTGGCCTTGCTTGAACTCGTGGCTTGCTCTAGAGGGTGGAGGAACTCACGGCTATGCTAAGGAGATTTTCTGATTTTTTTTCTAAAGTGTAAAAATGTAAAGGAAGAGGACCCTTCTCAACGTCAAAGAGGTGGGTATATATAGGAGCACGGCTAGGGTTCACAAAGCAATCAGAATTTTCCACATAGCTTCAACCAATAATAATTCGCCAAGTAAGCTTGTGATGTGGTCCAACCAATCATAGAATGCCAAGTAAGCCTTGTGATGTGTTCCAACAAATCAAAATTCTCTAAAATACCTCCCTAATATTTAATTACCGAATTTCCTTGAAATTATTCTGATTTTCTTCATGAATTTCGGCCAACATTCCTTTAGGGAATTTAGGGATGAATCTAGACGCCTTTTTAGCTTTTCCTTGGTGCACACATATTTTCCTTCCATAAATATCTCCCTTGAATCTCTCTTGGCGTCATCTCCTTGATTATTTCTGATTTTCACGTTGGCAATCACACCAAATTATTCCTCCAACAATATTTCTTTCCATAAAAGTCTCCCAAGAAAATCTCTCCTTGAAATCCTCAATCAATCATCTTTAATTGCCACGTTGTCACCTTGTTTTTCCTTAAGTATTACACGGCAAATTTAATCCCCAAGGAAAATATATTTTCCTTGTTTTTAAAAACTCTTCCTTGATTCTCTCCTTGCCATGTCATCTTCATGAAGCTTCTCTTTCCATTTATGAACTCAATTCAGCTTATTTATTCCAAAAACCTGAAAATAGAAGCTTTCTAAAATAAGAAATGGAAACTTTCTTAAACTAAAATGGAAACTTTCTAAAAATGGAAAATAGAAACTACAAAACGGAAACTTTCTACAATTAGGAACTTTCCCATTCAAAGAATGGAAACTTTCCTAAACAGGGTTTTATTAAGGAAATAACGCAGAAAATGTAGGGAAATGCAGTTAAAACGTCGCATTAAAATGCTCATATCAAGTGTTTATATGTGTAAATATTATACTTTGTTTAATTTTAATTGTTTAATTGTCTTACATTGACAGGTGTACCCTCAATCCCCGGAATAGAACGATCCCTACTTGCTTATACTACTAATGATATTTCTAGGGTTAAATTATATGCTTGCTTTCAGGCACATCACCTATATAGGGTGATGCCTGAAGGAAAGAGACGTTTTCAATGATTTGCTCCTCACAAGTGTCTTTCAACTTGTCCTCTGAGATGGTGACGCCACTTGTTGTGTACCCTATTCCTTGTTCGAGTGTTGTGGCTAGGGTATCCTCATTCATGACATCAAACATTTTCTATGCAAGATCATTTAGAATGTCAATAGAAAAACAATCACTTGCATCAAGAGGATACCTCATGGCTTCAAAAATGTTGAAGCCAATAACATCACCATCAAACTCCATTGTGAGGGAGCCTGCGTACACATCAATCTTCGTTCTAGCTGTCCTTAAGAAAGGACGTCCCAAAAGCAATGGAGTGGAACTTACAGGGGAGTCCTCCATTTCCAGCACATAGAAATCAGCAGGGAAGATAAGATGGTTAACCTGTACAAGAACATCCTCCAACAAACCTCTAGGGTATGCATTGGATCTGTCAGCTAACTGAATGATAACATTGTCAGACTTAAGTTCCCCTAGACCTAGGGTTTCATAAATAGAAAAGGGCATAACATTAACAGATGCACCTAGGTCTAGCATGGCATTCTTAAATCTGGAGTTACCAATGGTACAAGGAATAGTAAAGCTTCCAGGATCCTTACACTTTGGAGGAATCTTCCTCTGAATCAAGGCAGAGACGTTCTCACTTACCTTTACCACCTCCTTTTCACGGTTTACTCTCCTAGTAGTGCAAAGCTCCTTGAGGAACTTGGCATACTTAGGGACTTGCTTGATGGCCTCTAGGAGGGGTAAGTTTACTTGCACCTTCTTGAAAGTTTCCAAGATAGCTTGGTCACTTTCATCCTTCTTAGATTGGGCGAACCTGCGTGGGAAGGGCATGCAAGAAGAAGAAGGGTTAGCAATAACCGAATTTGAAAAGTTAGAATTACTACCTTGTACTTCCGGTTTTGCTCTTAATGGTGAGGACGCCTTGGTCTCTTCCTTGGATGTTGCAGGGTCCTTCTCAATACCCAACTTGGTGGGTTCTTGGTCTTCCTCAATCTCAATGCGCACTTGGGCCTTCTTTGACCCCTTTGGTGGATCCATGAACAATCTTCCACTCCTTGTAGTAACAACTGATGCATTCTCCACATTAGGGTTTGGTATTGTGTTACTAGGGAGCTTTCCAGTTTCGTGGATCTTGCTCATGAAATCCACCACTTGACCCATTTGCTTCTTTAGCTCTGCAATGTCCTTGGTGTGGGTCTATTGTCCTTGAATCAAAGCCTGTGTAGAGTTTGTCAAGGCTTGGGTAGAACTAGTCAAGGCTTCCAACGTTTTGTCATAGTGAGCCATTGAGGGTCCTGGGTTCTGTGGAGGAGGCATGTAAGGCCTTTGAAAAGATGATCCTTGGAATGAAGGCCCTTGTGGACGTTGGAAATTTCCACCAAGAGGATTCTGAACGTTATCATTATTGGTCCACTTGAAGTTGGGGTGATCCCTCCATCCTGGGTTGTAAGTATTTGAGTAAGGATCATGTCTTGGACGTTGGGGACCTCCTTGATATCCTCCAATAGCATTTGCAGATTCCCATCCTCCATTGTCATTAAGTTGGGGGCATTGATCTGTAACATGCCCTTGCATAGAGCATACCCCACAAGCCATTGTTGCACTCTGTCCCTTGGAGTTTACCACTTGATTCATGAGGAGAGTAAGCTTATTCAGTTGTTCTTCAATTGCAGTATTCTTGCTCATCTCATGCACCCTACGAGTAGAGTGTCTTACCCCCTCATATTGTTGGGAGTTCAGGGCACGATTTGCTATAAGTTCCTTCCCAACTGCAGGTGACTTATCTACAAAAGCTCCTCCAGCTGCAGCATCCAACATTTGCCTTTCCAAGGGTAAGAGACCTTCGTAGAAACATGTAAGTAGGGTCTCATCCTTCATCTGATGTTGAGGACATTGTGCAAGTAAGGAATTGAACCTCTCATAGTAGGCAGCATAGGACTCTTCATGATCTTGCTCTATTCCACTAAGCTTCTTCCTGAGTGTGATGACCTTAGAAGCTGGGAAGTATTTCTCCAAGAAGGCCTTCCTCATTGTTTCCCATGAAGTGATACGTCCTGCAGGAAGTTCATATAGCCAATCCTTGGCTCTATCAGCTAGAGAAAATGGAAATGCTCTCATCTTCAGAAGATTCTCATCTGCCCTTTGAGGTTGCATATTTGCACAAACAGATTGGAATTCTCGAATATGCTTGTTGGCATCCTCCATTGGAATTCCATGGAAGATAGGGAGCTTGTGCAACAGTCTACTCTTAAGCTCAAATTCTGCTTGTCTTCCAGCTGCAGGGGCAGGGTATACTATGCCTGTAGGAGGTCCTCCTTCCACAGTTGCGGTGGAAAGTTCCCTAATGAATGCCATTCTCTCTTCCTTGACTTCTTCAGGTGGTGGTGAAGGTGGTGGTGTAGAGTTGGACGAAACCACAGGTGAAGGTGAACGTGAAGGCGGAGATGGACTTGGTGTAGGTGATGTAGACTCCTCAGAACAGTAGGTTCTCTTCCCTTGCTCTTTAAATGTGTACTCTCTGTATGTTGAAGGAGAAGGGCTTGTGAACTCAAGGAGTGAAGGACCCTTCAACCGAGCGAGCCTTTCTTCAATTTCCCTTAATTTAGCTGGTCCAAAAGGCTCGGTCATTCATAGGAATCCTGAATATCATTAAAATTCAAAGAAGTTAGCAAAGTATAAAGTAAACTAATTACAAATTAGTGATTTATACATCAACTTTACTATTCACGAGTCACTATTCACACGTTACTATTCAGGACTTTACTATTTATGATTTATACAAGTATAAAGAGAAGTATAAATTACAAACTATCCACAATCTTTTCACAAATAAACCACGTAAGAAGTTTATACAAGTATAAAATGTACAAAACAACACAATTTACAAGTGGAGGTTATGTTCAAGTGTCTTATTATCTTTACAAATGAAGTTAATATCTCAATTGATTACAAGTTGTAAGTCGAGCCCAATAGAAACCACTACTAGTGGTGAGATACGATCTAGGGATAGTCGCCTAGACATAAGTCACTTTCCTTTGTTTCAGAAGGCTAGATGGCCAGATTAAGAGGTAAGTGAGAGGGATGACTCATTTTGGTGACACTACGGAGGCTACTCCCTCATTGAGGTTTAGGCCCCTATCGGCTACTCCCACATTGTGGTTTACGCACGGTCTATAGTATCTCTGAGATCCAATTTGAACCCATCACCCAGGGTCTCAACCTAAGACACCACCTATATGCCCCTTACTCAGCTTGAAAAGAACTCATGTGTTAGACAGTTCTCCAAATGCTAATAAAAGCCGCCCTCAACCTCATAAGACCTTAGAAAGGCACTAATGAAGGGTTAAGGCCAATAGCCCTTATCTACTCATACGATTTTACGCATTATAACAATCAAGAATTTAACGATATTTACAATTAATTCTTTACATTTCTTTTGTTAACACATTTTACACAAAATTTTCACACAAGAACAAACAAACGTAAATTTTTTTTTTTTTTTTCTCTTTCTTTCTTTGTAGGAAAATACTTACAAGTAATTGTTTTCTTCCCTTTTCTTTACAATTATTTTCAACACTTAGGTACGGGAACAGGGAGTCTTGATGTGCAATGGGACTGAAACAGCTACCCTTTTCAAGACTATGTTTAATACAATATACCTTAGTGAATCACAACATTTTAGAACATTTTAATTTGTTATAAATACCATTGATTTCAAATTAAATTCCAAGCGGTAAATCAAGAGGACGTGCGGCCCAAGTATAATCGTCTAGACACCAAGTCCCTCCTACATCCTTTGGGCAACCTTACTGAAATGGCCAGGTAGGGGAGGGCGACCACGAGAGGTAGAATCCATTTTGGCATGAGCTACTCCCACAATGTGGTTTAGGCCCATTTGCATGCACTTCTGGATTCAAGAACCTGTCATGAGCGTTGTCCCCTTCCTAGACACCATCCCACATAGGCTATACTTACTTGGATGAAAAAGGTCCTAAGTGTGAAGACAGTTCAATGAATGTTAATAAAGGCCGCCCTCAACCTTAAGGGACCTGGACTAGGTACCAATAAGGGGTTTAGGCCAATATTAATAAACACGACTTCACCTATTCCTTCTTCAATTTACAACTTACAATTAAACTTGTATTCAACAATAAAAATAACAACCTAAGTAATTAATCTACTAATTTTCGACAATTACACAAAATTAACAAGTAAAAATATATTTTTTTTTTTTTTTTTTTTTCGAACACACATATAAACAAAATAAATATTTACATATTTAACAAGTGATTTTTCAATCCCCGGCAACGGCGCCAAAAATTGATACGCTCAAAGCAAGCATATAATTTAACCCTGAAATGTCATTAGTAGTATAGAATAAATAGGGATCGTTCTATTCCGGGGATTGAGGGTACACCTGTCAATGTAGGACACACAAACAATTAAAATTAAACCAAAGTAAATATTTACAAAATATAACAAAGTATATACATATTTACGAAATTAGGGGATTTTTTTGGTTTTGATTTTCGGAAATTAAACTAAGTAACGAAAATAATTAAAATGCAAAAACATAAAAATACAAATGGAATGCAAGAACAAAGATCAAATCGAAACATATAATCAAAGTTAATTCAAGTTCATCATTGTTCATCATAGTCATGCAAGAGGAGTTGATCATGTGAAACGTTCAAAGCAAACAATTTCCCATTTTTACTTTCAATGCTAATTAACCTAAGTGAAAGCACCTAGATTAATCCTACCAAACATGCATTCAAGCCCTAGAAAGCTAGTCAATCACACATGTTTAACGCATTAAGCACCTAGAAAGGTTATCAACTCGAATGTGCAACTTAGTATGAAAAAGTTCATCTAATTGCAATCTTCTTTGATTAAATTCGGTTTTTGTACAAAACCTTTACCACTTATTGATTCAAGAACACAAAACCAAAAAGTTGATTCATGTTCTCGAATTCATAGCAACATTCACATAAAAACCCTAAATGTTTCGAACCATTCAAGATTATCACACAAACGATTTCTATCATGCAAATTTAATCAAACACTCACATAAAAGCAATCATAACTCGCAATATATGAATCTGAAAATTAACAATTAATCATAAAATTTCAGAAAACAATACTTGTTCATACATATGTGTCAACTAAGGCAAAACCAACGAAAATACAAAGCAAAGGTACAAGGAGAATCGGATTACACCGTGATGAAGATGAGATGAATGGTCTCTTGAATTTCGAAAGCAATCTTCAATGTGGAGGGTGGATGGTGTTCACGGCTTGTCTTCTTCTTCCTTGGCCTTGCTTGCACTTCGTGGTTGCCCTAGAGGATGGAGAAGAGCACGGCTAAACTAGAGAACTTTTCTGATTTTTTTCTAGAGTGTAAATTGTAAAGTGGGAACTCCTTCACGTTGAGAGAAGAGAGGAATATATAGGGGACGGCCCCAAGGTCTCCAAGCCGTCCAAAACCCTAGAAAAGCTCACGGCTATTGCTTGCTTCCTCCACATAAATTCCTCCAATGAATTCTTGCCACATAAGCCCTATGAAGTGGTGCAACAAATCACAAAATTCCAATATTAATTCCCTAAATAATTCTTGCCGAAAAAAGAGATAATTTCTGATTTTATACCAATTTCGGCAACAATATATTTAGAGATTATAGGGGGATGAATCTAGACTCCTTTAGAGCTTTTTGTGTTCAACACATATTCTCTTTCCTTTAAAAGCTCCCTAAGAAATCTCCACGAAATCTCTCTTGAATTTCTGATTTTCCACACGGCAAAACCCTAGTTTTTCTCTTCATTATCCCTTGGCCGAATTCTCTAGGGTTTGCACGGCAATCCCTCCTTTTTCTCTTGGCTTGAACGGCTAGGAGTCTTCTAGGGTTTATCTCTTGATTTATTTCCATAAAAATAACCCTAGAAAATCCTTTTAATTTCTGATTTTCTTGGACGCCACCTCCTTGTTTCTCTCTTGCAAATTCACGGCAACAACATCTTTAGTGCTAGGGTTTGCGTCACAAACCTAGTTCCATGGGCTCTTGTGGGCTTTTATCCAATTAGCCGAAAATCCAACAAGCTTGAGAGTTTATGGGCCTCCATGCGTCACTTCTGTGCCATGTCATCTTCCAACGTCACAACACTTTATTTTTCCATTTCTTTTCATAGTAACGTTGGAAACTTCATTGGTGGGCTTTCCTCCTTTCCGCAGGGTTTCCTGGTTGGACCAGGAAAACTTCTTCTCTTCATTTCTGCTCATTTCTGTGGCTCATTATTCTTCATCTTTGCTCCCCTTGGTGATCGCAAGCTCCTCTTTCCATTTGTGAGTTCATTTCCACTTTTTAGCTCGGAGGTCCTGAAAATAGAAACTAGTAAGAAAAATAGAAACTTTCCTAAAATGAAAAATGGCAACTTTCCTAAACTGAAAATTAGAAACTACCGGAAATGGAAACTTACTAAAAATGATAAATAGAAACTACAAAAATAGAAACTTTCTACAAATAGGAACTTTTCCAATCAAAGAATGGAAACTTTCCTAAACAGGGTTTTAATTAGGAAATGGCGCAGAAAATGTAGGGAAAAACAAGTAAAACGCGGCATTAAAATGCTCCTATCAGATTTCAAAACCATTTCACTAAAAGCGAAAGCAAAACCTAAACCCTAGAAGGCAGAAGTTTGGAAAATGACTGTTCATAAACTCAAATTGAAACTAGGGCTTTGAATGTCACTAGAACAACACATTCAAAGATTTCGAAACCATTTCACTAAAAGCGAAAGAAAACCTAAACCCTATAAGGGAGAATTTTGGAAAATCACTGTTCATCAACTCAAATTGAAACTAGGGCTTTGAATGTCACTAGAACAACACATTCAAAGATTTCGAAACCATTACACTAAAAGCGAAAGCAAAACCTAAACCCTAGAAGGGAGAAGTTTGGAAAATCACTGTTCATCAACTGAAATTGAAACTAGGGCTTTGAATGTCACTAGAACAACACATTCAAAGATTTCAAAACCATTTCACTAAACTCAAATTGAAACTAGGGCTTTGAATGTCACTAGAACAACACATTCAAAGATTTCGAAACCATTTCACTAAAAGCGAAAGCAAAACCTATACCCTAGAAGGGAGAAGTTTAGAAAATCACTGTTCATCAACTGAAATTGAAACTGGGGCTTTGAATGTCACTAGAACAACACATGCAAAGATTTCAAAACGATTTCACTAAACTCAAATTGAAACTAGGGCTTTGAATGTCACTAGAACAACACATTCAAAGATTTCTAAACCATTTCACTAAAAGCGAAAGCAAAACCTAAACCCTAGAAGGCAGAAATTTGGAAAATGACTGTTCATAAACTCAAATTGAAACTAGGGCTTTGAATGTCACTAGAACAACACATTCAAAGATTTCAAAACCATTTCACTAAAAGCGAAAGAAAACCTAAACCCTATAAGGGAGAAGTTTGGAAAATCACTGTTCATCAACTCAAATTGAAACTAGGGCTTTGAATGTCACTAGAGCAACACATTCAAAGATTTCGAAACCATTTCACTAAACTCAAATTGAAACTAGGGCTTTAAATGTCACTAGAACAACACATTCAAAGATTTCGAAACCATTTCACTAAAAGCAAAAGCAAAACCTAAACCCTAGAAGGGAGAAGTTTAAAAAATCGCTCTTCAGAAACTCAAATTGAAACTAGGGCTTTGAATGTCACTAGAACAACACATTCAAAGATTTCGAAACCATTTCACTAAAAGCGAAAGAAAACCTAAACCCTAGAAGGGAGAAGTTTGGAAAATCACTGTTCATCAACTCCAATTGAAACTAGGGCTTTGAATGTCACTAGAACAACATATTCAAAGATTTCGAAACCATTTCACTAAAAGAGAAAGCAAAACCTAAACCCTAGAAGGGAGAAGTTTAGAAAATCACTGTTCATCAACTCAAATTGAAACTAGGGCTTTGAATGTCACTAGAACAACATATTCAAAGATTTCGAAACCATTTCACTAAAAGCGAAAGCAAAACCTAAACCGTAGAAGGGAGAAGTTTAGAAAATCACTGTCATCACTCAAATTGAAACTAGGGCTTTGAATGTCACTAGAACAACACTTCAAAGATTTCGAAACCATTTCACTAAAAGCGAAAGCAAAACCTAAACCCTAGTAGGAAGAAATTTGGAAAATACTGTCATAAACTCAAATTGAAACAAAGTGATCAAATTGTTTCAATTAGTAACTCGGGCTACGAATCTCACTAAAAAACAACACATTCAAAGTTTTCAATTAGTAACTCGGCTACGAATCTCACTAAAACAACACATTCAAAGTTTTCGAAACCATTTCACTAAAAACGATAGCAAATACTAAACCCTAGAAGGGAGAATTTGGAAAATCACTGTTCGTAAACTCAAATTGAAACAAAGTGATCAAATTGTTTCAATTAGTTACTCGGGCTCCGAATCTCACTAAAACAACACATTCAAAGATTTCGAAACCATTTCACTAAAAGCCAAAGCAAAACCTAAACCCTAGACGGGAGAGTTTAGAAAATCACTGTTCATCAACTCAAATTGAAACTAGGGCTTTGAATGTCACTAGAACAAACCACATTCAAAGATTTCGAACCATTTCACTAAAAGCGAAAGAAAACAACCTAAACACTAGAAGGGAGAAGTTCGAAAATCAATGTTCATCAACTCAAATTGAAACTAGGGCTTTGAATGTCACTAGAACAACACATTCAAAGATTTCGAAACCATTTCACTAAAAGCGAAAGCAAAACCTATACCCTAGAAGGGAGAAGTTTAGAAAATCACTGTTCATCAACTGAAATTGAAACTGGGGCTTTGAATGTCACTAGAACCACATTCAAAGATTTCGAAACCATTTCACTAAACTCAAATTGAAACTAGGGCTTTAAATGTCCTAGAACAACACATTCAAAGATTCGAAACCATTTCACTAAAGCGAAGCAAAACCTATACCCTAGAAGGGAGAAGTTTAGAAAATCACTGTTCAATAACTGAAATTGAAACTACGCTTTGAATGTCACTAGAACAAACATGCAAAGATTTCAAACCATTTCACTAAACTCAAATTGAAACTAGGGCTTTGAATGTCACTAGAACAACACATTCAAAGATTTCGAAACCATTTCACTAAAACAAAGAAAACCTAAACCCTAGAAGGGAGAGGTTGGAAAATCACTGTTCATCAACTCAAATTGAAACTAGGGCTTTGAATGTCACTAGAACAACACATTCAAAGATTTCGAAACCATTTCACTAAACTCAAATTGAAACTAGGGCTTTAAATGTACGAGAACAACACATTCAAAGATTTCGAAACCATTTCACTAAAAGCAAAAGCAAAACCTAAACCCTAGAAGGGAGAAGTTTAGAAAATCACTGTTCAGAAACTCAAATTGAAACTAGGGCTTTGAATGTCACTAGAACAACACATTCAAAGATTTCAAAACCATTTCACTAAAAGCGAAAGCAAAACCTAAACCCTAGAAGGGAGAAGTTTGGAAAATCACTGTTCCTCAACTCCAATTGAAACTAGGGCTTTGAATGTCACTAGAACAACACATTCAAAGATTTCGAAACCATTTCACTAAGAGAGAAAGCAAAACCTAAACCCTAGAAGGGAGAAGTTTAGAAAATCACTGTTCATCAACTCAAATTGAAACTAGGGCTTTGAATGTCACTAGAACAACAGATTCAAAGATTTCGAAACCATTTCACTAAAAGCGAAAGCAAAACCTAAACCCTAGAAGGGAGAAGTTTAGAAAATCACTGTTCAGAAACTCAAATTGAAACTAGGGCTTTGAATGTCACTAGAACAACACATTCAAAGATTTCGAAACCATTTCACTAAAACCTAAAACCCTAGTAGGAAGAAATTTGGAAAATACTTTCATCAAAACTCAAATTGAAACAAAGTGATCAAATGTTTCAATTAGTAACTCGGGCTACGAATCTCACTAAAACAACACATTCAAAGTTTTCGAAAACCATTTCACTAAAAACGATAGCAAATACTAAACCCTAGAAGGGAGAAATTTGGGAAAATCACTGTTCGTAAACTCAAATTGAAACAAAGTGATCAAATTGTTTCATTAGTTACTCGGGCTACGAATTCTCACTAAAACAACAACACATTCAAAGATTTCGCGAAACCATTTCACTAAAAGCCAAAGCAAAACCTAAACCCTAGACGGGAGAAGTTTAGAAAATCACTGTCATCACAACTCAAATTGAAACTAGGGCTTTGAATGTCACTAGAACAACACATTCAAAGATTCGAAACCATTTCACTAAAAGCGAAGAAAACCTAAACACTAGAAGGGAGAAGTTCGAAAAATCACTGTTCATCAACTCAAATTGAAACTAGGGCTTTGAATGTCACTAGAACAACACATTCAAGATTTCGAACCATTTCACTAAAAAGCGAAAGCAAAACCTATACCCTAGAAGGGAGAAGTTTAGAAAATCACTGTTCATCAACTGAAATTGAAACTGGGGCTTTGAATGTCACTAGAACAACACATTCAAAGATTTCGAAACCATTTCACTAAACTCAAATTGAAACTAGGGCTTTAAATGTCACTAGAACAACACATTCAAAGATTTCGAAACCATTTCACTAAAAGCGAAAGCAAAACCTATACCCTAGAAGGGAGAAGTTTAGAAAATCAATGTTCAATAACTGAAATTGAAACTAGGGCTTTGAATGTCACTAGAACAACACATGCAAAGATTTCAAAACCATTTCACTAAACTCAAATGTTCAATAACTGAAATTGAAACTAGGGCTTTGAATGTCACTAGAACAACACATGCAAAGATTTCAAAACCATTTCACTAAACTCAAATTGAAACTAGGGCTTTGAATGTCACTAGAACAACACATTCAAAGATTTCGAAACCATTTCACTAAAAGCAAAAGCAAAACCTAAACCCTAGAAGGGAGAAGTTTAAAAAATCGCTGTTCAGAAACTCAAATTGAAACTAGGGCTTTGAATGTCACTAGAACAACACATTCAAAGATTTCAAAACCATTTCACTAAAAGCGAAAGCAAAACCTAAACCCTAGAAGGGAGAAGTTTAGAAAATCACTATTCATCAACTCAAATTGAAACTAGGGCTTTGAATGTCACTAGAACAACACATTCAAAGATTTCGAAACCATTTCACTAAAAGCAAAAGAAAACCTAAACCCTAGAAGGGAGAAGTTTGGAAAATAACTGTTCATCAACTCCAATTGAAACTAGGGCTTTGAATGTCACTAGAACAACAAATTCAAAGATTTCGAAACCATTTCACTAGAAAGAAAGCAAAACCTAAACCCTAGAAGGGAGAAGTTTAGAAAATCACTGTTCATCAACTCAAATTGAAACTAGGGCTTTGAATGTCACTAGAACAACATATTCAAAGATTTCGAAACCATTTCACTAAAAGCGAAAGCAAAACCTAAACCCTAGAAGGGAGAAGTTTAGAAAATCACTGTTCATCAACTCAAATTGAAACTAGGGCTTTGAATGTCACTAGAACAACACATTCAAAGATTTCGAAACCATTTCACTAAAAGCGAAAGAAAACCTAAACCCTAGAAGGGAGAAGTTTGGAAAATCACTGTTCATCAACTCCAATTGAAACTAGGGCTTTGAATGTCACTAGAACAACATATTCAAAGATTTCGAAACCATTTCACTAAAAGAGAAAGCAAAACCTAAACCCTAGAAGGGAGAAGTTTAGAAAATCACTGTTCATCAACTCAAATTGAAACTAGGGCTTTGAATGTCACTAGAACAACATATTCAAAGATTTCGAAACCATTTCACTAAAAGCGAAAGCAAAACCTAAACCGTAGAAGGGAGAAGTTTAGAAAATCACTGTTCATCAACTCAAATTGAAACTAGGGCTTTGAATGTCACTAGAACAACACATTCAAAGATTTCGAAACCATTTCACTAAAAGCGAAAGCAAAACCTAAACCCTAGTAGGAAGAAATTTGGAAAATACTGTTCATAAACTCAAATTGAAACAAAGTGATCAAATTGTTTCAATTAGTAACTCGGGCTACGAATCTCACTAAAACAACACATTCAAAGTTTTCGAAACCATTTCACTAAAAACGATAGCAAATACTAAACCCTAGAAGGGAGAAATTTGGAAAATCACTGTTCGTATACTCAAATTGAAACAAAGTGATCAAATTGTTTCAATTAGTTACTCGGGCTACGAATCTCACTAAAACAACACATTCAAAGATTTCGAAACCATTTCACTAAAAGCCAAAGCAAAACCTAAACCCTAGACGGGAGAAGTTTAGAAAATCACTGTTCATCAACTCAAATTGAAACTAGGGCTTTGAATGTCACTAGAACAACACATTCAAAGATTTCGAAACCATTTCACTAAAAGCGAAAGAAAACCTAAACACTAGAAGGGAGAAGTTCGAAAAATCAATGTTCATCAACTCAAATTGAAACTAGGGCTTTGAATGTTACTAGAACAACACATTCAGAGATTTCGAAACCATTTCACTAAAAGCGAAAACAAAACCTAAACCCTAGAAGGGAGAAGTTTAGAAAATCACTGTTCATTAACTGAAATTGAAACTAGGGCTTTGAATGTCACTAGAACAACACATTCAAAGATTTCAAAACCATTTCACTAAACTCAAATTGAAACTAGGGCTTTGAATGTCACTAGAACAACACATTCAAAGATTTCGAAACTATTTCACTAACAGCGAAAGCAAAACCTAAACCCTAGAAGGGAGAAGTTTAGAAAATCACTGCTCAGAAACTCAAATTGAAACTAGGGCTTTGAATGTCACTAGAACAACACATTCAAAGATTTCAAAACCATTTCACTAAAAGCGAAAGCAAAACCTAAACCCTAGAAGGCAGAACTTTGGAAAATGACTGTTCATAAACTCAAATTGAAACTAGGGCTTTGAATGTCACTAGAACAACACATTCAAAGATTTCGAAACCATTTCACTGATGTCGCTGAAAGCAAGCGCACAATTTAACCCTGAAATGTCATTAGTAGTATAAAGTAAATAGGGATCGTTCTATTCCGGGGATTGAGGGTACACCTGTCATTGTCAAACAATTAAACAATTAAAATTAAAACAAAGTATAATATTTACAAAAATATAACAAAATATATACATATTTACGAAAAAGGGGGGATTTTTGGTTTTTGGTTTTATTTTTCCGAAAATAAATACTAAGTTAACTAAATAATTAAAATGCAAAAACATAAAAACACAAATGGGATGTGGGAACAAGGATCAAAGTCGAAACTCATGATTAAAATTGATTCAAGTTCATCATTGTTCATCCTAGTCATGCAAGAGGAGTTGATCATGTGAAACGTTCAAAAGCAAACAATTTCCCATATTTTACTTTCAATGCTAATTAACCTAAGCGAAAGCACCTAGATTAATCCTATCAAACATGCAATCAAACCCTAGAAAGCTAGTCAATCATGTCATGTTTAACGCATTAAGCACCTAGAAAGGCTATCAACTCAAATGTGCAACTTAGTATGAAAAAGTCCACCTAATTGCAATCTTCTTTGATTAAATTCGGTTTTTGTACAAAACCTTTACTACTTATTGATTCAAGAACACAAAACCAAAAAGTTGATTCATGTTCTTAAATTCGTAGCACCAATTATATCAAAACCCTAAGTGTTTGCAACCACATAAGATTAAAATACAAAAGTTACTATCATGCAAATTTAATCAAACACTCACACAAAAGCAACCATAAATCGCAATATATGAATCTGAAAATTAACAATTAATCATAAAATTTCAGAAAACAACACTTGTTCAAACATGTGTGTCAACTAGGGCAAAACCAACGAAAATTACGAAGCAAAGGTTACAAGGAGAATCGGATTACACCGTGATGAAGATGAGATGAATGAAGTGATGAATGGTCTCTTGAATTTCGAAAGCAATCTTCAAGGATGGTGATGGATGATGTGCACGGCTTGTCCTCTTCTTCCTTGGCCTTGCTTGAACTTCGTGGTTGCCCTAGAGGATGGAGAAGAACACGGCTAAACTAGAGAGAGTTTTCTGATTTTTTTTCTCAAAGTGTAAACGCAAAAGTGGGAACTAGGCACTCCTTGACGTTGAGAATGTGTGAGAATATATAGGGGACGGCCCCTAGGTCTCCAATCCGTGTAAAACCCTAAAGAAACTCACGGCAT
>JANPXK010000811.1:0-16718 GCA_024704745.1 Rosa lucieae
TTCAAAAATAAATCTAGGCTTTTATTATTAGGAATCTTATTATTATTTGGATTATTTTTTTTAGGATTCTTTAAGCATTGGGATATTCCTAGTTATTCTAGAATTGTTTGAGCCTCCCTATATATAGAGGCCTTTGTAGTCTTTTTGTACATACCGCCTATATTACATACCGCCAAGTAGGAGTGGGCATTTTGTACCGAAAATGAAGTTACCGACCCGAACTGCACCCAAAAAACAATTCGGCAACCGCACCGAACTAAAACGGTGTTGTTTTAAGATCACACCGCACCGAACCGTATAAAAGCGGTTCGGTTGCAGTTTCGGGTCATAAACCGCCCGATTTAAACCGACCCACACCGAATTTATTTTAATTACATTTTATTTATTTATTATTTCTCTATTGATGGAAATGTTGGTTTTCAATATATAAGAAATCCATTTTTGATTAGGTTTTCAGTTTGTAATAAGTTGCTATGTTTGCTTGATCATATATAGAGGCCGGATTGCGAGCAGACGTCCGCAACCCAGAAAAAGTGCGGACGTCGCTCCTCCTGCTTCAAGAAGGCGGCGATCGCTGCGCTGTAGGTGCCAGACGCACCCTCTGGACATCCCAGACGACCTCGAGCAAGCGGCGAAGGCGAAGGCTATCGGAAACTCAGAGGTGTGCTGCGAGCTCGACGTCGATCCCTTCGTCAACGACTCCAGCCGCTTCTGAACTGCTCCAAGTCGTGGCCTGGTTCCGTTCGGCAGCAGAAACGCCGCCGTCACTGCTCGATCTAGGCCGGAGGAGCGACGTCCGCACTTTTTCTGGGTTGCGGACGTCCGCTCTCGAACGGTTTTGTATATATATGTGTGTGTGTTTGTGTGTGTGTGTGTGTGTGTGTGTGTGTGTGTGTGTGTGTGTGTAATAAGTTGCTATGGTCTTTCTGCAAGTTGCTTGATATTTGGGTGACATTTGCAAATTTGTGTGGACTCTAAATGCATTCAAAATTTATTTATGTCTTATTGAAATTGTTAGATAAAAGTAAGCCTGATTTTGGCTCTCTCTTTCTAGTTAAAATTAAGGAATCGTTCCAAACCGAAACCGACCGGCACCGCATCGAAAATTGCTGTAACCGAAATAATCGGTTCAGCCCTTTTGTAATGCGGTTGCAGTTTGATATACAGGCCAACCGAAAAAAACGGTTTGGTTGCGGTTTGGGCCTCAAACCGAACAGAACCGCACCGCGCCCACCCCTACCGCCAAGGGTAAGCAACAACCTTGTAAGTGGGCCCCGCGACATGGTAGGTGGGCCCCGCCTACAATATGCATCCTGTAGACCGACACCCGAGCTACCTCACCATGGTGGAGGTAGCCTGGTATCTTGCCAGGAGGCCACCCTCCTATGCTCTCCAAAAGCCTTTAAGAGAAGTAATTATGTGTATTATGTCCCACATCGGAAATGTAAACTAGATGGGGATTTCCTTTAGCTATAAGAGGAAGTCCTCCCCTTCTTAGAAGGGATGGATCCCTGATCCCCTCACTTGTATCACTACAAAGGTCACTTAACCTCACTCATAGTAAAATCTCTAAGTGGACGTAGCCTTGCCTCATGTGTAAGGTGAACCACTATACATGCTTGTGTCTCTCTCCCTCTTTCCTCATCATGATCTATACTTAGTTCTCGTTCCGCATTCTCACACAGAAACATTGGCGCTAGAAGGAGGGCCCCTAGGTTTGGGTAAGAACCTCCGACCTTGAGCAAGGGTCATGTACGGGAACCACCAATCATGTACGCGCAAGACACCTCTGACATTGAGCAAGGGTCATGTATGGGTACCACGAGTCACCGTGTACATGGGTACATGCAGGACACCCCTCCTCACTCAAGACCCCGAGGAGTTAACCTCACCCAAGCCTCTGATGAGCCAGCGGGTACATGATCCTCCGGGTACATGATCCTTCCTCGTCCATGACTCCGATGATCCTCCGGGTACATGATCCTTCCTCACCTAAGCCTCCGATGAGCCAGCGAGTACATGATCCTCCAGGTACATGATCCTTCCTCACCCAAGCCTCCGATGAGCCATCGGGTACATGATCCTCCGGGGTACCACGAGCCAGCGGGTACATGATCCTCTGGGTACCACGAGTCCACGGGTACGTGCACATCCCACTCCCAAATACCTTCAACTTCACTTCCAAATTTCACTCTTCTCCGGGCCTCTGAGGAGTCAGCGGGTACCACCAATAAACCCACCAAGGTACGGGTTATCCTCTTTGGACACCCATGAATTCAAACCCCACCCCCTGGGCCCATATTCTTCTCTGGACTATCATTGGGCCAAGTCTCCGGTACTGTTCTCTTCATCCCCCCGCCATGCAACACATCACTACCCCGGTCAAGAAATCATCTTTCTGGCACCTTGGATACTCGCACAATCAGGGGTGGATCTAAACAGAAGGCTACATGGGCTCAAGCTTAGACAGTTTTTTGGGTAAAAAAATCACTAAGTATATATCTACTTTCAGTTCAGCCCATACCCAAAGGGAAAAAAAAAAAAAAACATTGGGAGGTAAAACTCCCGTTCTTCCCCAGCCATAGCCCACAGCAGCTCACTTCTCTCCTTTATGGTCAGACCCTCCTCCGCGGCTCCCCATCCAAGCTAAGTCGAGTTTTTCTCCCTGTATGGCTGTATTGATTTTCATTGCAGACTTGCAGTCATCTTCTCCGGCTTTCCCCATCCAAGCTTGCTTTGTTTTCTGTTTTGCTCCAAACGGGAGGTATTTCTTTTCTTTCTTTCTAAGTCTCTTGATTGGTTTAATGGGTTTGTTGATGGAAATAGTGGTGTGACTTACAGTGGTGTTTTGTTTGTTTTGGGCTTCTGGGTTTTGTTGTGTAGCTTTGGTTATGAGCAATGGGGGACTCAGGTGGAAAAGTGAGGTTGATTCGGTGCCCAAAGTGTGAGAATCTTCTTCCTGAGCTAGCTGATTACTTTGTGTATCAGTGTGGTGGTTGTGGTGCTGTTCTTGGTGGTATGTTTTTTTTTTTTTTTGGATTCAGTTGTTTGCTTTGTGTTTTTGTTTATGAGAAACTTCAGAGAAAGATGGGATTTTTATGTTAAAACTTTTTCAATTACCAAATTGGGGAGTTGAATTTGGAGTCTTTATGATGGTGATAGTTGTGATTCTTGTATAAATTTGTGTTTGATTTATGAGAAGGTTAGGAACCCAAATGAGATCAGGGTTTTTGGCCTTGAAATTTGGTATGGTATAAACCCCAAAAACACACACCAACACGAAAAGAACTAATTATTTGGATTTGTGGGGCTGAGTTTTTTATAGATGAAAAAGAATGCAACTTGCAAAGTTCTTAACTCAACAGCATTCCATCTCATGTAGTGTTTTCTGCAACCAAAATAAAGCAATTGTTTATTTTTTAAAGAAGTTGGCTCTTTTTTGGGGCGTTTTCTTTGGATTAGAGGATCAAGTTTTGGGTTTCTTTCATTTACAGCAAAAAAGAAAAGGCAGATGAGTGAGAGTGGCTGTCTCAGGTTCTTGATGGTCATTGCAAACCAATGCCACAAGTCTGTGTTCTTCCTTAGCTACCAGCTTAATTTCAGAATCAAACCCACCTCAGCTATCAATCTTCAAGGTAATAACTCTTTCTTTCACAATTCACATGGTAATGATTAAGAAATTTTTTGGCACTTATAATTAGCTTAAACGGGTTTCAAATCCTGGATCCGTCACTGCGCACAATCCGTCCGGGACCGCTTTGATTTCTAATCCACATGGTAATGATTAAGAAATTTTTGGGCACTTATAATTAGCCTAGACGGATTTCAAATCATGGATCCGCCACTGCGCACAATCCGTCCGGGACCTCTTTGATTTCTAATCCTTCTGGAGAACATAAACATCTCGGTAATTTCTAATCCTCCGGGACCTCTTTCATTTCTAATTAAGCCTCAACTCGTCAGAGCACAAAAAAAAAGAGCTAGCTCTTGGCACCTAGAAGTCTGGTATTCAACCTCTCGGTACCACCCACACCGACACTCTCACCGGTACCCTCTTGGCCTTATTCATAAACCCAGGCTCCCTGAGCACCGAAGAGTATCAGTTTCCCAAAAAAAAAAAAAAGGGCATCTCTGGTACCCACTAGCCTCCGGCACCCAATTCACTATTTTTCAGGTCTCGCACCTCTCTCCTCCCGGCAGACATCCCGGTGACTCACTGCCTTCATCCCGGGGCCTAGCATACCTGAACTCTCGGTGGCTTCCTCAGTATCGCCGGTACCAACAGATTACAGTAATATCACCAGTACCAGCGACCCTCAGAACTCCTACCCGAAGGTGTTCAGCAAGTTCTAACCTTCCTCAGCACTATCCCGGTGACATTCGTCTCGGTGATCCTCAAAAACAAAAAAGGAGCAATAGAAGAAAAGCTCTGGGCACCCGGGGACTGGTTTGGAGACCCAATCCGTCCGGGACTGGTTTGGAACACCTTCATTTGCCATCACAACTTCACCTGCAGGTCTCCGGGAATCAAAGGCACTCCGGGAACCAAAAAGAAAAAAGAGGTGGAGAAGAGAGAGAATTTGGTTCGGAGTTTCTTTCTCCTTGGTCTACAAACCTGGCTGTAGCTCTATGTACTGGTGGCTCATCCCGTCCGGGACTGGTTTGGAACACCTTCATTTGCCATCACAACTTCACCTGCAGGTCTCCGGGAATCAAAGGCACTCCGGGAACCAAAAAGAAAAAAGAGGTGGAGAAGAGAGAGAATTTGGTTCGGAGTTTCTTTCTCCTTGGTCTACAAACCTGGCTGTAGCTCTATGTACTGGTGGCTCATCCCGATCGCTGGCAGTCACTCCGAGATCACTTCTCATCTCGCGCCCCCCCCCCCCAATCGCCTCCCGGCAGCACCGGCACTTTGACCAGCAATTCATCTCCCCAGTTGCCCATACATCTGCAGCGGTACTTTGCCTATTACAAACTCAGCGATATATTAAAAAAAAAAAAACTTCTACTCTGGGCACCCGGGAAGGTTTGGACACCCAACCCACCCCGACGATCCACCCTCCCGGCGACTCAACTCCTTGCAACGACCAGATCTCTGGGACCTCTCCAATACTCCTGGACTCACGACAACGAGCCTTTTGAAGTCGGACCTGCAGCCCGGTGCTGTTGCAGAAAAGCTAAGTCCTTATCCTAAATTATACATATATATCTATGCATTGAAAGTGCGATCTGGCATTCATACATTTCTGATGTCTATGGCCCTTTACACATATACGTACATGCCTCTGTGATAGGACAAGGCACTCAGCCTTAATTGAATAGCATAATTGGAATATTATCATGCCTATGCTACATACATACACACTTATGTCTATATCCATGCTGTATCAGAAGTGGGTGATTACCATTTATAACATCTATGCACATGGCTACATATAGAACGTGGGAGCATATATTTTTAAAGCAGAAAGGCATCTATACGTGTTTGCCTCTGCCATTTGACCAAGTTCAAAGTATATGACCAGTTCATGCATGACTCTCACCTTGAGGACACATGTCAAACTTGACTAGCCATGACGCCATTTCATCGGTGCCAACTACTATACATGATCCCGTACATATACAATTGCAAAACATATTTGCGTTAGTCATATACGTGGTCTCACCACACCACACAATCACAACTTCAATTCTATATATTACACCAAGTTCAAACTAGAAGTTATTATTAATTACACCACCATGAAGTTCACGTACGACTACTATTGCATGAATTCTATTACCATCCAATCCATGTGATCAGTACGCTTTAAGTGATACCCATGGCTATTTCTCAAATCTTATTATGCATGACCTTTCAATTAAGGCATATGTGTACTATTTTGTGCACCACAAACCTCTGGCAACACATACCATGACTCCACCAATTACGTCATGTAATTTACGTGTGTTAGCCGCATTAATTGGTTAGAGACTTTGGCAAATTATCATACACTTGCTGCACTCAAACTTTGCACTCCTCCTAATTATATATATATTTTTACTGGCCATGGGAGCTAACATCTATTTCCTATTTTGAGGAGTCTCGATCACTCGAACCGGATATATCACTTACACACTCTAATGTGACGCTACTCTTCAAACTATATTGGGGCAACTACAGTATTTCTTATAATATTTGCATCACTCTCGAACGGCTCCAGATAAGTTCTCATTTACACTTTTAAAATTAGAGCTAATGCAATAATTTACACGCTTCAAATAACGATTTCTATAATCTAAGCATGTCTACGATATTTGATAATTTCGATATCATATCTATTATGACTATGTATTAATGTCAAACGTTAATTTAATTGCTCATCAATTAAATTGCTACATATATACATATGACACTAGGTAAGTGTAACATACGACACTTAAAAATCCTCGCCCGGAGCGAGATACCCCAACGGGGTTAGGAGGCACAAAGCCCTTATTGTACCCGAGGCCACGCCACCGGGTACCGGAGCCCAAGGCCACCGGTTACCCCAACGGGGTTACATCATTCTACCCGAGGCCACGCCACCGGGTACCGGAGGCCAAAGCCACCGAACACCCCAACGGGGTTACATCATTCTACCCGGGGCCACGCCACAGGGAAAAGGAGGCCTACCAGCCCTCATTCAACCCCATTGGGTTAAGGAGGCTCAAACCCTCATCTATACCACCGGGATCACGGGATCACGGGATCACGGGCTCACTTACCTCATCAGGTACATGAGGCCACGAGCCTATCTACTCCACTAGGTATACGAGATTCAGCCCAACCCCATCGGGTACCAGAGGCCATTACCCTCATTCACCTCACCGGGTACACGAGGCCTACAAGCCCTCATAAATCCTCTACTCGAGTGAGGTATCCCAACAGGATCACTAAAGGGTAGCTCCCTTACAAAAGCCAAGGTCCAGTCCCTTGCATCGAAATCCTTGCCCCGGGCGAGGTACCCCCAAGGGGTAACCCAAGGTCCAGTCCCTTGCTTTTGAGTCATGTCACCTCCCGAGCGTTCTATACACTTGGAGGACTTATACATACCACTTATCACAAGTGGAGATAGTACCCGACCGGGGCTATCATTGGGCTTCACGCTCATACTTTTCGTGCTATGGTCTATTAATGGAAATATTGAAATTTTTTTACCTATTGTTGATCGCAACAATCAAATTTCTTTTACATCCCATTAATAAGACCATAGGACAAAACTCATACAACCAATCACCCGCTCGCCCGCTCGACACGAGCGAACTCAAGTCCAAATTCCCGTTTTACTAACTACGTGACTTGAGGGACTCGGCGAGTAACTACACTCCCAGCCCTAATAGGTGTGCATCATATGCATAAAACATTCACACATCATTATGTGTCATCATGTTCATCACACATCTATACATCATATGCACTTTGTATGTTATCACAACCACATACAATTTCGACTTATACGTCGTATATCAACATTACATAATACGTGCATACACACAATGTGTAACATGCATCTCATATAAACATTCATCACCTCTATGCATTTGACTCAAATGTCACCTAGATTGCCCTAGCGCAATCAATATGCTCTTTGTACACTCTTATCTTATTTACAGGTACTAGCTAGATGATGGGCCCCGTGGCACCAACCTGTCATGGAAACTTCACAAGACCCGGAAGAGTCCCTTCTTGCTCACAGAGTTGGGGGACTAGTATGGGTATGACGTTCAACAGGGTCGTCACTCATACTTGGCGGCATCATATTTAAACTCCCCAACCAAGAAGTGTCTCTTACTCGGGGACTTGTACATACCGCCTACATTACATACCGCCAAGCATAAGCAATAACCTCGTAGGTGGGCCCCGCGACATGGTAGGTCCCGCCTACAATATGCATCCGGTAGACCGACACCCGAGCTACCTCGCCATGGTGGAGGTCGCCCGGTATCTTGCCAGGAGGCCACCCTCCTATGCTCTCCAAAAGCCTTCAAGAGAAGTAAATATGTGTATTATGTCCCACATCGGAAATGTAAACTAGATGGGGACTTCCTTTAGCTATAAGAGGAAGTCCTCCCTTGTATCACTTGTATCACTACAAAGGTCACTTGACCTCACTCATAGTAAAATCTCTAAGTGGACGTAGCTTTGCCTCATGTGCAAGGTGAACCACTATACATGCTTGTGTCTCTCTCCCTCTCTCCTCATCATGATCTATACTTATTTCTCATTCCGTATTCTCACACAGAAACACTTTTATTTTCAGAGTTGAGTTAATAAAAATTGAAAGCTTTTACTTCTCTCTAGGTTTGTGTGCTGCAATCTAACCTTAGGTGTGATGCCTAAGTCCTCTGGGTGTGATGCCTAGAAACCCTGCTAGTGTGATGCTAGTAGTTTTATCCTAGAATCTTGCTAGTGTCATGCTAGTAGTTCTATCTCTTTTCTTCTTAAGTTTCTTATTATAAATTCTTTTTCTTTCTAAAAATCGAGACTGCTGCAAATAAACCCTAGTTCTAGAGTTCTGCTTTATTGGTTCTACATCATTTTGGCGCCGTCTGTAAACAAACAGTTTGATCCAATGGCTACACGATCAAGGAAAAACTTCAGGGGCCTTCTAACAGACTATCAGCGAGATGGTTTGTTGCTGAAGATTTTGGAACAACTTGAATCAATGGACGCTCGGCTCACAAAAGTAGAAAGACATGGGCAAGCTTCCTCAACTAAGAAGGCAGATAAAGAAAAGGATACTATAGTCCAGGGACACCAACATTGGGGACAAAGAAGAGACGGAACACCAAAAGGAAGGTGGGGATGACAGTACCTTCGACTACAGAACTTATGATCCATCTGATCTGGAAGAAGACTTAGATACTTCATTTTGTTCTATTGTTAGACGCAATCTAGCACCTCCTACAACTCACGATAAGGATTGGCAATGAACAGATATATTTCAGATGTTGGTTCGTTGTGGGGACAAGATCAAAAGCTGAGTATTGATGGTGAACGTTGTGTAAGTGCTATCTCAAGTTCTACAACTGAGCGCCTCAAATGTCAAATACAGCCACACCCACAACCATACAAGGTAGCACATATTATTTATGGAATACCGTGGTTATCTGATCAAGATGCACCATTGTGGAAAGGAAAATACATATTCTTTGCTCTTTAACAAGAAAAGGTTGGCTTCAGGGACAAATACAGGAGAATGACGCTCAAGAAACCTGATGCTACCCAGAGGAAAGTTCTTCACATTCTTATGTTGAAATGGTTTCAGATAGAGCCTGGTGGTTTGGGAAGGGGCGTCTACACCTTTAACTCGATGGGTTCGAGTCTTTCAACAGGGGGAGAATGATGAAGAGTACAAGCAGATATTTTAAGTTAGGATTCGGAAAGTAGTTCGAATAAATTTAGGTTTTTATTATTAGGAATCCTATTATTATTAGGATTATTTTTTTCGGATTCTTTTAAGCATAGGTATATTCCTAGTTATTCTAGAATTGTCTGAGCCTCTCTATATATAGAAGTCTTTATAGTCTTTTTTTTCAGAGTTGAGTTAATAAAAATTGAAAGCTTTTGCTTCTCTCCAGGTTTGTGTGATGCAACCTAACCTTAGGTGTGATGCCTAAGTCCTCTGGGTGTGATGCCTAGAAACCCTACTGGTGTGATGCTAGTGTTTTATCCTAGAATTTTACTGGTGTGATGCTAGTAGTTCTATCCCTTTTCTTCTTAAGCTTCTTATTATAAATTCCTTTTCTTTCTAACAATCGAGACTACTGCAAATAAACCTTAGTTATAGAGTTATGCTTTATGGTCTGCATCACAAAAGCTTATCGAAAGCTTGGCATTTCAAAGTTCAAGCCCTATGAAAAAAGGAAAAAAGATGGAAATGCCATCATAACAGATTGTTTCACAAGACCTGAACAATGTGACTGCTTTGAGAAGATGCTTCAGTAAGCCGGGTTGATTTTTTTATCTTTAGCTTGATCCTTTGTGCCGGCATCTTGTACCTCTTGCCTGATGAAAATGGTCCAACTTATCCTCTCTGTGACATTGCAATAGTCTAAGAATGTAACACACAATTGAGTGAGCATTCAAACATGAAAAGTTATAACATTTTAAACTGACAGCTTCAAAACTCATACACAATTATGGCCTACATGACTGTTTGGTTGCACCACATTGTTGTCACCTTGAGAAATCACAGAAGTGTCACATTCACCTTCAACATCTACATTGACTTCTTTGTACTGCTGATAAACAACACTACCAACTGAACTTTGCTTGAACTTCCTTCCAAACTTTTTGAATTGCTCCTTTAATTTTTCCTTCTGCCAAACACTTCAATCAAATCTATATACAAAATCAGTAATCCCAAATCAGTAATCCAAAATCAGTAATTCCAAATCAGTAATCCAAAATCAGTAATCCCAAATCAGTAATCCAAAATCAGTAATCCCAAAATCAGTAATCCCAAATCAGTTCTACCCAATCTTCAGTAATCCCAAATCAGTAATCCCAAATCTTCAAACTCAAAAAACTCAAAGCTTTACCTTATATGGCGACTTGAGGACCTTCATCGGGGTCTTCACCGGTGATGAGCTCTGTTGACAGCGTCATCATCGAACCCAAACGGCAGCAGTGAGGATGACTAAGGAGATGACGAGGTTCGGCGGGGACTGTTATCGGGCGTGGCCGGAGGAATCACTCCGGCGCTATTAATGGTTTTGGGATCTGAGACTCATCACAGTGTTTTGTTATTGGGTGGAGAACTGATCGAACTAGAACCAGAGACATCGATGCAACCAAAGTGGAGAGTCTACAGTTGATCATTGTGGAATATATTAGTTCGACCCGCGTTTTGGTTTTCAAGGAGATTGATCTGAGCCGTTGCATTTCATTTAAAGAAATGGACGGCTGTGCTTGACCCATCCGCAAATTAACTATAGCAAGGACGTCCTCTTTGGAACCTTGCTATATATATATATATTTATAGAATTTTGCTCAGGTGCGGATATCCTCACCTAAGCAAAAAGGTACGGATTTCCCATTTTTTCCCACTTTCCCATCATATTTTCACATCTTAACCGTTCAGTTTTTAGGTCCTAATGTATAGATCACCTCTGCAAAATTTCAGCCAATTTGGTGATCGTAAGGTATCAAAAACTGTAATTTACACAAACGGATTGAATCTGTCGAACCGGAACCGTTCGTATTTATAATGGTAAATTGCAGTTTTGGATGCCTTAACGATCACCAAATTGGCTGAAATTTTGCAGAGGTGATCTATAAATTAGGACCTAAAAACTAAACGGCTAAGAAGTGAAAATATGATTGAAAAGTGGGGAAAAACTGGTAATCCGCACCGAAGCAAAACGTGCGGAAGTCCGCACCCAAGAAGGGCTGTATATATATATATATATATATATATATCTTGATCTCGACTACCGTTCTTCCAATCTCCCTAAACAATATAATAACCAAATGACGTACTGGAGACATGGACTTCATCTCCAAGAATTATATTTTCTTGCATGGTTTGATTGATTCTGGTTTTGTATTTGTTCTTCAATCATATATATATATATATATATATACATAGTTATATATATTATATAATTATATATATACATACAGGGGTTCTTGGGTGCGGACGTCCGTACCTAAGCAGAAGGTACAGGTACAGATTTCCCATTTTTCCCCACTTTCTGATCACACATTTACATCTTAACCGTACAGTTTTTAGGTCGTAATGTATAGATCTTCTCTGCAAAATTTCAGCCAAATTGATGATCATTAAAGCATTGAAACCTGCAATTTACAAATGAATACGAACGGTCCATGTTCAACAGATTCGGAACCGTTCGTATTCATTGTTGTAAATTGCAGTTTTGAATGCCTTAACGATCATCAATTTGGCTGAAATTTTACAGAGATGATCTATACATTCGGACCTAAAAACTGAACGGTTAAGATGTAAATTGGTGATCAGAAAGTGGGGGAAAAGGGGAAATCCGTACCGTTTGCTTAGGTACGGACGTCTGCACCTGAGAAACTATATATATATATATATATAATATATATATATATATATATATATATATAGGGGCGGGTTCTGAGGCGGACATCCGCAACCTAAAAAAATTGCGAATGTCGCTCCTCCGGCCTCGATCGGGCAGCGACGACGGCATTTCCATTGCCGGACGGAACCAGGCCATGACATAGAGCAGTTCAGAAGCAGCTGGACTCGTTGGCGAAGGGTTGGAAGTCGAGCTCAATGGGCTTCCATGGTTTCCGATGAGCTCGGCGCACACCGCTGAGTTTCCAATCACTTTCATCTTTGCCTCTTGATCGAGGTCGTCCGGGATGTCCAGAGGATGCGTCCGGCACCTGCAGCGCAGCAATTGCCGCCTTCCAGATGCTGGAGAAGGGACGTCCACACTTTTTCTGGGTTGAGGACGTTCGCTCTCGAACGGCTGCTTATATGGCAGGGAAAATGCGAACAAACACGTGTCAGCCAATCAATCAACTTCATTTTCATGTGGGTTCCACCCACATCTCCTCCTCTGTCCCTAGTTCTAATCTAGTTTTCTAAGACTGAATCTTCTCTTTATCCCGATCCTTCTCCCTCCAATCTCCAAATCCAGAAACAGAAACATATTGAATAGAAAGTGTTTATCTTGAAATGGGCAGCACTTTCTAGTGTTGTTGCTCATCTCCCATTCCCCAAAGAAACTCGTCAACCACCGCCGCCTCAAGTTCCGCTCTAACTTCACATTCTCTCCTCCCCTCCACCGTTCTCACAATCCCATCCCCTTCGACCAGCCTCTCATCCTCTCTAATCATCTTCGTTGCCAGCAAAACCATCATGCCCAACAAAATTATCTGGGTCTCTCTTAAAAAATCGTGTAGCTGCATACCCCGAATCCTCGGCACTGCCCCAATCAAACTTTACACCATACAACATCCAATTAACAAAACCAAAATCAAAGCTAGAATATTCACCTGTCTATAATCCCAGTAGGCATTATAACACGGTGGTCAGGTACTCGGGTTAATTCACCGACCCGTTTCGACGAGGCGATGGAACCAACACGTACTGGAGTTGGGTGTAGGTGAGGTGGCGGCGATGTGGCTTCTGTGTACCTGAGAAGAGTCAGACGTGCCATTGATCATGAGTGGTGGCTTCTGAGAATCATAATGGGGTGGTTTTACTTTCCTCTTTCAAGTGGTCAAAGCGATGAAAAAGATATACCATATTCATCTCAAATGGTCTGAGACTTCTTGGTTTTCCTTGATTGTGCTTCAATCCAAAAGACAAGAGAGATCTTGATTAAAGTTTTCCATCAATATTAATAGACAATTGTTCAATTTCTGTAGATTTGAGAAATCTGGTGTTTAATGGCTGTGAGTTCATTCTAAGATGATTTTTTTTTTAACCACAAAAAAGTAATAATTCAAACCAATCTTAAACCCACTTGAAAACCAAGATGGTACCAATTACAGACACTGGGTTTTCCAGAATTCAAATGTTCTACAATATTATTCGTCGAATTAGATCCGGCCCACGAATTTTGAAATGTTGAATTTAGAGACGAACCACAGTAGCAAGCAGATCAGATCCGAAGGTAGAGAATAGAGAAAATCGAGAGGGAAAAAAAGAGAGCACTTTGATTATGCAGCGGAGGTACTGAATGAAGAGGGGATTGGTCGTCCGGGTTGTAGAGGACGACGACCGACCTCTCGAAGTCGTCGGCAACATCTTTCTTCAACTATTCTCTCTCTCTCTTTGTAGGTCATTGGGGCTGGTTCGTCTGAGAAATTGTAGGCAGCTGTTGTTGGGTGATCTGAGATGTTCGAAGGAGGAAGCAAAGTGTAGAAACGAGGACTACTCGCATAAAAAAAAAAAAAGGGTTTTTGTCCATTTACACCATTTTTAGAGATTTTTTTTCTCACTTACCCCACTAAGTTTTTTTAATTCCCTCTTACCCCAAACACTCTAAGGAGGTCTTCCCTAATACCCCATTAAGATTTTTTTTTTTTTTAATTATTTTTTTAATACCATTTTACCCTCACCTTTGTTACTTAGAGAGAGAGAGAGAGAGAGAGAGAGAGAATGGAAGAGAGAGAAACCATAGGGGACTTCGCCGGAGTCCGATCACCGGCAGCCGGATTCCGGCAAAATGCCGGATTCCGGCCAATTTTGCCGGAATCCGGTGAGCGGTCGCGGGAATCGAACCAATTTTCGCAGGAATCCGGTCACCGGCCGCCGGATTCCGATCACCGGTTACCACCCACCGAAAAGTTTTTTTACCCCCAATAGACGTCTATTGCCCCCTAATAGACGTCTATTGCCCCCCAATAGACGACTATCAGCCATGTATTGCCCCCCAATAGACGTCTATTGCCCCCCAATAAATGGGCATTAGACGACTATCAACCATGTATTACCTCCCAATAGATGTATATTAACCATGTATTGCCCTCCCAATAGATGACTATCAGCCATGTATTGCCCCCCAATAGACGTCTATTGCCCACCAATAGACGTCTATCAGCCATGTATTGCCCTCCCAATAGACGACTATCAGCCATGTATTGCCCCCCAATAGACGACTATCAGCCATGTATTGCCCCCCAGTAGACGTCTATTGCCCCCCAGTAGACTATCATTAACTCTAATACATTGACACGTGCTTTTGTTTGTGTGTGTTTTGATAGATAGATAGTGTCAGCAGTAGATGCATATTCATGACAAGAAACCAATAGACCAATTGAATTCCATTTTAGAAGTAGTGACAACCAAAGAAAACAAAAGCATGTTTATTTTTCATCCACCACAGAACACCTGCAGAATCATTGATAAAACCTCCTAAAGTTCTCCTCTGAAAGTTCCTATTTTCTCGACCTTCAAGATCCGGAATCTTCACTAGTTTCGGGAAGAGGTTCTACACCACCAGAATCAACGACTTGGATAGAGAGAATGAGTGGAGAGAGAGAGGTTTGACGTCAGATCTGGACGCGCTCATCGGAGGCCAACGTCGGATCTGGACGTGCTCATCGGAGCAAACCACCAAATCGGAGCTCAACCTTTGTTGCTGATATGCTTTCCCTTCTCTTCTTCTTCTTCGCCGGTTGTAGACCTGCACTATCAGAATCAGAATCATTGATAAAACCTCCTGCGATTCCGGTGGCCTCGGGTTGAGCCTCGACGATGGCGCTGACGAGAGAGAAAGGAGACAGAGAGACGGATTTCGGTGGCCTCGGATTGAGCTTCGACGTTGACGTCGACGACGACGCTGACGAGAGAGAGGAGAGAGAGAACGACGCTGAGGAGAGAGAGAAGAGAAGAGACGACGCGGAGGAGAGAGGAGACGAGAGGAGAGAGAGAGAGATGAGAGTGGCAGGCTGTAGTTTATTAATTATCTTAAGGGTAAAATTGAAATTTTATTTGAAATTTGGTTAGTGGGAATAAAAATCTCTTACTGGGGTAAGTGAGATAACTTTAACCCATTTTGGGGCTTTTGGTCAAGGGTGATAAACAGATAAACAGATAAAGAAGATGATTAATTAGTGGCTGGCGGGACCACTTCTCTGTTTTGCAAGTAAACCAATGAGTGGTTGACACGTTGTTTCGTCCGCATTTTTCAATTTCACGGACGTGCGCTTCTGATCGGTTGTGTGTGTGTGTGTATAAGAATGTGTGTGTGTGTATAAGAATGTGGGTGTGTGTGGAAGTTCTCATACTTCTACATAGAATATGTGCATAACTCTATATTCTACATATCATGACATAGAATATGTGCATAACTCTATATTCTACATATCATGACGACGGTTGACCAATTCGATCGGATTTGAAAATATGGTGAAATTGGCTAAATTTTTTACGACACTCATAATTTATTATAATAATCTCATCCAACGGTCGGGTTTTCCATTTTTTTTTAATTGATAGGGGTTGCTGTTTGGAGTGTATGATAATTAAATATAGGTTTATAAGAGTAACTAAGTTTGACTTAGTTGATCGAATTCGAAACGAGAACCAAATTGGCTAGATTTTTTACAACCACCATAAAACATTATAATCTCTCTATCTAGCAATTGGTTTCTCTAAATTCATTTTCCACTTCATGGTTGTTTTAGAATGAACCTCAATAATTTCAATGCAATGTATAAGTCATACGACTTTAGGAGACAAATTGGTATAAGTCGTCGTCTTTATAATTAAAATTGAAAGTTTTATCTTATGTCCACACAGATCCATCGATGGGATCTTTACAGACGTGATGTGAAAAAATAAGCACGTTTCGCGGTCGTCATACCATCGGTGAACCAAGACATACAAATGACAACGGCTGACTAATTCGATCGGATTCGAAAATATGGTGAAATTGGCTAAATTTTTTACCACACTCATAATTTATTGTAATAATCACATCCAACGATCGGTTTTTCCATTTTCTTTGATTGATAGAAGTTGCTCTTTGGAGTGTATGATATATAAATATAGGTTTATAAAAAAATTGGTATCTTTAAAGATTATTAATTATTAGGGTTAATTTCACTTTAACTCCTTGTGCTTTACACCTTACATCACTTGTGCCTCTATACTTTCAATTGCATCAGTCGTGCCCCTGTACTTTAAAAACTTGATCAATGTCATCCTACCGTTAACTCAGTAATATTAAGTTGTTAATTGCTG
>JANPXK010000812.1:0-14663 GCA_024704745.1 Rosa lucieae
GTACTTCTAAATGCTAGCTGAGGTATTCAAAATATGCTAGCTGTCAGTTATTCCAAGTCTAAACTGGTATCCACATCTATAATGAGCAAGTGAAGGGACCATATAAAACACTACAGAAATCAAATGTAATAAACTCGAGCAAACAACATCAGAACATATGAAAATGACCATTTCAATCATGAACATAAAACTAATTCAGTTGATAATTTGTTTCATTCCAATTAAGATTTGGTTGACAAAAAACACTAATGCTTCTTTTGGTAGCTAGTAATCAAAGTGGTTAATCCCTCAATTTTTTCACAGGTTATAGAGTTGCTTAAATCACAACTGAAGGATTAATGATTCTCTTGATATCACCTTTACTACATATTTAAGCTGATCACTTCTCAATAAAAAGTTACAAATAAATTTCTAAATCCAAGCACAAATGTGAGTTAGAAGGCACAAAAAACAGAACAAACAGTTATAAAGAAACATAGAGCTCTCACCTTGAAAACTATTAAATGCAGAATATGAGTGATATCTAAGCTGGCTCTCTCTTCTATGATCTAATTGCCATCTAAACTGAAATATCTCTATAAAAGACCCTCGCGATAATACAATGTTGATGAAAGGAACTCACCCATTTGCAATAGAGTGGTGCAAAATGGCTTTTGAAACAATGGGGCGGTGTTAAAAACTGAGCCTTTTTTGAAACAGAAAGCATAAGCAGTAAAAACTGTGCCCAGAAGCTAGAAAGAGAGAGAGAGAGAGAGCTGTTGTGTGAACCAAATGGTACAGAGAAGCAGTTTGCCAACTACCCACGATCAATCAAATGCATAAACTTTGACAACTTGGATGCCAAACAATCAAACATAATGACTCAAATGAACAAAAATCATCAACCATAGTGATTCAAATACCTAACAAACTTCTCAGCAAAAAAAAAAATAAAAAATATAAACTTTAACAAAAGACGAACAAAACCCAGATAACAAAAGCTCTCAAATCTTGGGATTAAATTTCTCCTCTTGTCCTTTTTCCAGAACTGCAGGAAAAAAAACCCAATCTCTTTATCTCTCGATCGTGGCTGAGTTGGTAGTCTGAAAATTGAATTAAAAAGTATTAATTTAAATGAACAATTCATACGTAAATCTTTCTGTGATAGTTCATATAGAATGCTTCCTTTTCAAAAGAGAGAAGAAAAAATGCTGATACACAACCAATTCACTAACTGGAGCTTATACTATTTGAAGTCTGACGCTAGAGCCTAATCACAACAAACACAATTTTCAGCTAACCAATTAAACAAAAATACATACAATCAAATACCACACCTATTCTATTTGTTTTCAACCCAATCTTTCTCATCATAACTCATAAACTCGAACCACTCAAAATGCAAGCACTGGATAAAAAACAAAAAGAAACAACACGATTATAAT
Organism: Rosa lucieae; assembly: GCA_024704745.1. NCBI lineage: Eukaryota > Viridiplantae > Streptophyta > Magnoliopsida > Rosales > Rosaceae > Rosa > Rosa lucieae. The sequence goes on from JANPXK010000812.1 coordinate 1,425, forward strand.
AGCTAGAAAACTGGAAAAAAAAAAAAAAACCAATTTAAGAAAATCAGCTTAGAGTTTGTTGGTACCAAATCGAAATCCCACCAAGCTTTCACGATGGTTGACGTCGATGGCAAAATTTGATCACACAGAACAGCGAAGTTGAAGCTCGATTCGCCTATATACTGAAAGGATATAGAAGATAGCGCATGTCTTCTTCTTCCTCACAGCAAAAGACCCAATCAAAAACCCATAAAAATTCAAAACCGCCGACAACAAAAGACCCAATCAAACCACACAAAAACTAACGAAAGCAATAGCAGTAGAAAAGAGAAAACTTATGAACCTAACCCACTCAAGCTACAAATTCGACCTTATCAAAACAAAACCAGATACCATCCTCTCACTTTCTTCTTAAACATGACACGACAATCACTTTTCTTTTTCTTCGTTTTGTTTTTGGAGTTAAAACACAGATACACAATGGCAAGCCGTAAATCACTAAGAAAAAAAAAGGGCAAAAACCGTCCTTTCATGAAAATAGTGCTATGAACAGTGCCGCTCTAGGGGCTTTAGTATATGTAATGTGTAATCATAAGAATATAGTCGGAATGGTTTGTTTACCACTGCCTTGGTTAAGTTAGGTTGGTTTCCTCAGTCGGAACATATTGATTACCTCGAGGCAAATTATGAGAATGTTTTATATAGAGGACCGGGTTTAGTAAAAACTCTAGTGGGTTTGGCACTCGTGGAGAGCCTATTAGGCTTCTCCAATTATTTAGCCGTACATAATGGGTCTGTACGGAACCCATTTGAAAGAGTAGACTTAACAAGTAAGTCACCACATGCTTAGACCAGTTTTAGAGCCTTTAGTCCGGATTGGACGTACCCGAATGGGAACCATGGGTTTTGCATTGGTCTTTTGGGCCAAGCACTGGGCCTTGGTCACTCCTTACCTGGTGGTTGTGAACTGGTTGTGGGCTAGAGCCCATGTCTCGTGGAGACATTCCGGAGATAGTTTCCAAGAATATCCGGACCAAGGTTGATTCCGCGTTTGTTGTGGGCGTAGCCCGTTCTAGGATAGTTTTGTCATTTCAAGTAGTGAATCGTTTGACCCAGGGCCAGTGTATTTTATAGCTCCACAATATGTAACCTCTTTTTTATAATGGAGATTCAAATTGTCATTCAGAATTTTCATGTCGGTCTCATCGATGTACTGATAAAATGTCTCAAAAGTCTAATTCTAGTACATTTGTTCTTCCTAAGTTCTATTAATATGATTTTTGTCAATATATCTCTATATTATGTTTTATTCTTCAAAAGTAATTGTTTTTCAAAAAAGATTTAATACTTAAGGGACATTTTTTGTCAATTTTTTTTATTTTAATTAAAAATACATCTTCTTTTGGTCATATCTTTTGTGCATGCCCTATTGCGAAGACTATTATTTCAGGTGCTCCTTTCTATCTGCAAGCTTTTGTCTCTCCCATTTTCAACTTTAAAGAGTGGATGCTTGAGTAAGCAATGAATCTCAGTATTGATGAGTTCAGAAATTACTCATGCTAATATGGGGCAATTGGAAGAATAGAAACGCTGCACAGGATATTGTATGCAGCACAATGGCTTGGTACCATGAGTATCAGTAAGCTCATTAGAAAAGAGTGAGATGGTCTCCTCCTCAGCAGGGGCAATTAAAACTCAATGTGAATGGAGCTCTTTTTCCTAACGGTAGTGAAGGAGGGGTAGGTGGTGTACTCTGAGATGCACGAGGAAGATGCTGTAGACACCAAAAATTTAATGAAAATAAAATTCATTAAATAATTCGGTCAACACTCAAAATTATGACCAAACAAATTTAGTCAGCGTGTGGGTTCTGCAAAATGTCCACGTGGCTTGTGAGTCAGCAAAATCACGCAGACTCAGAGAATGACACTTGGCGATACATGAATGGCCAGACGGCAATAAATGAATTTGCTCCGGCTAAATCAATTGATATTAAAGCGGATCAATCAAATCAATTGATTCTGAATAAAATCTTAAATCTCGTCTGCTGATTAGATATCAATTTATTTAAATTGATAATCAAGACGAAAATTAGCCAACAAATTAATTGGCTAATTCCTTAATAGTTGTAATTAAATCAGTTAATTAAAGCTGATTGATTTGATTATGCTATTAATAAAATGCAAGTAAAATCAGCCATCAATTAATTGGCTAATTCCTTAATAGTCGTTATTAAATCAGTTAATTAAAGCTGATTGATTTGATTATGCATTAATCAAATACAATTAAAATTAGCCATCAAATTGATTGGCTAAATTCCTTAATAGTCGTGATTAAATCGATCAATTAAAGCTGATTGATTTGATTATGCTATTAATGAAAATGCAATTAATTACGTGTCATCAAGGCATTCCAAATTGAGAGAGACGCCGACACTATAAATACCCCCTCTCAAATCAAGAGAAGGACGGGAGCGGAAGGAGAGAAAAATCATTCCCAAAGTTCATAAGTCTTCAAGCGCGTGAAGGGCCTTCAAGCTGCCAAATAGCCGGTTCATCACCAACCTCAAGTCAAAGCACTCGTCACGTGTCAACCCTCGTGGACATCATACGACTCAGGATCAAGTGTCAATCGCCCTTGAGCCAAGTACACCATCGAGGACGACGACAGACAGAGGACGCTAGTAGACAGGAAGAAACCTCTCCAAAGCTCAGAAGTCTCCCAAGCTCGTGAAGAACCATCAAGCTGCCAAATAGCCGGTCTCTTCACCTCGCTGACTTCAGACAAGCAGGGGAAATCACCTACAAGCTCGGAAGTCGTCAAACACGCGGAGGATCAACAAGCACCAAACACACGTGCTGATTCATCACCTTCAAAAGCCACACTCATCACGTGACACCACTCGTGGCCTAAATCCGATCAAGATCAAGCTTCTACAGCTCTTGGTCAATCATCTTCCTCAAATCGTCAACATAGCAGGAAGTCCACATTGCGCTTCTACAGCCCTTGGTCAATCATCTTCCTCAAATCGTCAACATAGCAGGAAGTCTACATTGCAACCATTTGATTCAAGATCAAGTGCTCGCCACCCTTGGATTAAATCAACGTCAGAGATCGAATCAGAGGAGAATCTTGTGAAAGAGCATCTACAGAGATTGTAACCCGCAAATTCATTAATAAAAATATATTATTTTGTACACGTGTCCTTCTTTCATTCGTTGCAGGATTTTTCGTGTTTACAGATGCCTGCTGCTGCTTTGCTTACCATGTCAGCTTTGTCACATCTGCCAAGCATGTTGAACCATTAGGTCTGCTAGCGGGTTTGCAGATGTTGCAAACAAGACAACTTACAGATTGTCTTGTTGAAACAGCTTGCCTTGTGGTTGTATCTGAAATTCAGTTGGTTGACTATCAAAATCTGGAGTATGGAAACCTTATTGATGATAAAAGTGTGGCTCGATGGTAGGCCTCAAGTTTCTTTATCTCATACCCCTAAAACTGCAACTGCTGCAGTGCACAGAGACTGGCAAGTGAAACTTATGAGTCTGTTGATAAGTTTGAATGGCATGATGTTGTTCTAGAAGAACAATTCGTAGGTTCACCCCTAGGGTGAACAAGCATATTCACCCCCATTGCGATTAACATACTTTTACTTAATAAATTCATAATCTAACGGTCCATATCTTAAATAAGCCTTTGCAGATCATCTCTGTAAAAAAATCAATCGAATCAGAAATCGTTTGATTATCTAATTGAATTAAACAAATGGATGGTTCTAACAACATTTACTACTATTATGATGAACCGTCCATGTACTTCATAGAAATGAATAACTAAAAGGTCTTCAATTTGATTGATTTTTACAGAGCTAATCTTTGTATTACATTATTAACATGAACGGTCGGATTGGAAAAATTATAAAGTTATTATGCCTTAATTGCAAGAGATGGTGAATATGCTCATTCACCCAAAGGGTGAACTTAATAATAGTCCATTCCAGAATTGCTTAGAGATGTTCTAAGCTATGATTGTAACCATTTGCACAAGATCAATAAATCAGTCACTCTTTTGATTCAAAAAATGGAATAGATAAGTAATGATGAATAATCCCCAAGACAGAAACGTTGAACTTGGGAATCCATATTAGACACACAGAGTCTTTTTAACAAATAAAGAATAACAAAAGACATCATCTTTAGAAGGGGACATATAAATGAGTCAATCTGTTCATGTGCCATAGGCAGATTATAAAATTTCGTTCACATGATCGACACTTGAATTTATTATTTATGCTGTTGTGTTACCGCAGATGGCACCATCGATCTTTCCTTTTAATTAGTCTGTTATCTTAAACTTTGTTTTGACTTTGATAGTGCACATATTATCAGAAAAAAGACTTTGCACGTCGATCACCCGGCGCAGCTTGATATATATCAGTATTAATTAAGCCAATAAGGCTTAAGGTTAAATTTTCAATAATCCTACAATTGTCCTTGATTAATTAAAACTCTAAGACTATAAACTTTAATAGATAATGGATTAAAAAAAGTAAATTAAAAATAGAAAAAAGAAAAACAGGAAAAGAGAAAAAGAAAAGAAGAGAGAGAAGAAACTGTCAATCTCAATGTGGGAGGCCTTTTTACTAGACGTGTGAGCAATGAATCACCAATTGTTATTTTCCACAAGTTCAGAAACTGTATTATTCATTATTTTTTATTGCAGTTTGATGAAGAAATAAATTATGTAAAACCAATTTTTTGGTACAAAAAAACATTAAAAAAGCCAATTGACACACGCGTAAGCGTGTGTTAAGAGGCTAGTGTGTGTGTGTATATATATATTATATCTTAAAGGAAAAACACATTATGTGCCTTCGTTAAAGCAACTGATGAGGAGAGAATCAAGGAATTACAATCACAGCTCAATCAGCATTAGTATCATTAATGTAATCGATATTTCCGTTGTAATTCTATCCCTATATAAAGGGACTATGAAATGAAATGAGTATACCAATTCCAATCTTAATTTATTTTTACACGTTATCAGCATGCTCAGAACAAATAGCCAAGAAAAAAAATCCTAATTTTCAAAAAAAAAAACAAACCCTAGAATTTTTTTTTTTCTTCTGCTACACACAAAAAAAGGTAATAATTTTCTTTTCTCTTCCCTGTCCAGACCGTCCTAACCTCTCCGGCTTCACTTCACCGGCCTCCAGCCCTACCGCCAACCCAGTGCGCACACACCGCGCCCTCCATTCGCAACATCCCGCCTCCATAAGCCTCTGCCCAGCCCAGGTGCTCGATCCATTGCCACGGCGCGCGTTCATCCCAGCGCATAGCTACCCTTCCAGATCGATCCGCCGAACAACAGGACTCCACCGGACGCCCGCATCACCGCATCAGCCCACCGTTGCAGCACCCACATCGGCAACGACGTAGCAGCTCACTCATCCCCCATCCCCGCTAGCCCACACGGGCCTCAGCCTCCCTGCAAAACATCCATCGCTGCAGACCAGCAGGGAAGAAGAAGACGCGAAGAAAAAGAAGGAAAAAAAAAAAAAAGAAGAGAAAGAGAGGAAAAAAAAAACAGAGAGAAAAAAAGAGAGGTCTGACCCGGCCCAAAGAAAAGACCGGGCCCAACAAGAAAAAAAGGTAAAAAAAAAAAACATGTGACCCTGCCCAGAAAGAGAAAAACTGCGGCCCAAAAAAAAAAATGGAAACAGTCCATGCTGCCCCGACAGGAAAAAAGAAAAAGCAGGCCTCTGCGGCCCAGAACAGAGAGAAAAAAAAAAAAGCAGGCCTGCAGGCCAGAAAAAAAGAAGAAGAGAAAAACAAAGAAAAAAAACAAGGCTATGTGGCCCACTGCTGAAAAAAGAGGAAGCAGCTTGGTTTTTCTCAAGTCCAAAAACATCGCTACGCACGTCTGCATCAACACACGCGTGCGCTAGAATCGTTTTATTTACTGGATACCAAGTATGTTCTCTTTTATTTATTTATTTATTTTCATACTCTGGTATATTAAATTGTTTATAATTAGAACTTTTGAGCATGTTTAGTTAGATAATTTTGATCATTTTAAGCATGCCTTGTTATTTATGTTTTATATGATTTTCTTTAAGCATGATTTATAATTATGTTTAAGCATGCTTTATATTTTCTTGCTTATGTTTTTATTATGAAATCTTAAGCATGTTTAGTGATTTTTATTTACTCATGATATATTATTGCTAATTTTTATGTGTAGTATATAATTCGTTGTGTTAAATTTGAGCATGCCATGTAGTTTATTTTTATATATGCTATGTTTAAATGTGCTATGGTTATTTTTAAAATGCAACATATACAATCCGCTTTGCCATGATAATGAAAATTCATGTGCATTATCCATACACACTTACTGTGATAAAGCATTTTCACATAGCATTGAAAGAAAAATGTGACCATTACGAATCTTAGTCTTGAAATCTAATTCACATTCTTGGAAAAAAATTTACGTGGATGTCTTTATGACTGCGTAATTTATATCTTCTTTGTTGTTTATGTAGATGGCTGATCCAACTCGACCTGAATTTTACATCTTGGACTCAGAAGGACTTGAGTATCATCGTTGGATTTTCGATGTAGAAACTGTCTTTGTGGCAAAAGACTACACTGCCACCATTACCGACCTCAAAGATGATGAACTATCTAATAAGGTGAAAGCAAATGCCTTAATGTTCCTGAGGCGACATATTGATCCTAGCTTACGCTGGGAGTACCTTTAGTTGAAGACACCCAAAGAACTGTGGGATACCCTTAAGGGACGTTTTGGGAACATTCATGACACTTTACTCCCAGAACTGGCCGTTCAGTGGAATGGAATCTGCTTGCTTGACTACAAAAGGGTCAATGACTTCAACAAGGACATGTTGCGCCTAAAGGCACGTCTCAATTTCTGTGGAAGGGAAATCACAGAAGATGATATGATCTACAAGACTCTTTCCACCATTCATACTTTAGCGCTTATACTAGCGAACCAGTTTAGGCTGGAGTATGACAACAAAAGAATAACAACCTTCAATAAGCTGATCAGCCTACTGCAAGTGGCTGAGAGACATAATGAGATTCTCTTGAACAACAATGCCAGGCCCACTGGGATAAAGAAAATTCCCGAGGCTAATTATGGAAAAATGAAAGGTGGAAAGAACTCCAATGCAAGGGGGTTTAGACGTGCTGATCCCTACCCATGTGGTAACAATGCACCACATGGAAAGGGACCTGGGGATCGTGGAAACAAGATGCAAAAGGAAAGAGTTGACAATGAACCGTGCTATAGGTGTGGATTCATTGGGCATTGGTACAAGAACTGCCAAGCAAACAACAGAGTAGCAGCCAATTACAAGAGGTATAAAGAACAAGAGGCTCACTATATGGAAGAAGGATGTCATGACCTAGACGTCAACCTTACAATTGCAGACTTCAATGGCAAAGAGGAACTTGCTAAGTCAATGGATGCTCTCAATCTTGACCTATCTGCTTTATTCATTTTATTTTCCAAAGACAATTGTGAAGGCATAGTGCCTCATTTTTAATTAGACTATTACTTGGTCTTAAAGTTTATTTCAATAATGGTTTGACAAATTAGATTTCTGAACAAGACCTTGATTGGATTATCGTTTGCTTACTAATAAATTTCAGATTTTATTCTAAAGCATTGAATTTATTCGATTTATTTACTACATGCATGGTTCAAAATAGCACTATAAATGTAAAACAATACATCTAAAAAAAGGAAAATTATTAGAATGAAAAATATCATTCTACGCAAATAGAAATACTCTAAAGATATAGTTATATTTTCTAAATACCTCCCATTTATTTGTAGGAATGAATGGAGAAGAACTTGAGTGCTTAGTTGATAGTGGGACTACCCAAACAATATTAAGAAATAGGTAATTATTCATTGAATTAATAGCCTATAATTCCTTTATGACTACGATGATTGGATCATCACAAGTAATAAAAGGGCGAGGAATTGCCAAATTTTTGCTGTCTAATTATACAACATTTCAAGTCACAGGCACTCTATATGCACCAAGAGCAAATCGAACATTATTAAGTTTCAAAGCTATTTGTGCCAACGGTTATCCAGTAGAAACACACTGTGAGAATGGAATTGAATACCTTGATATTAACTCTAATGAATGTGGAAGGAAACTCATTTTAGAGAAACTTTTGAGTCAATCTAGTGGACTGTACCTCACTACGATTCGGATCATTGAATCCTATGCTATCACCAACAATGAAATGTGGAGCACTGACTATACAGGCTTTGGCATGACCGCCTAGGGCACTCCGATGGTGACATGATAATCCGTATTTAAAAGAACTCACACGGACATCTCTTATTTTGAGTGAAAAATAAAATGGGACAAAAATCCGCCACACTGCAAGGTGTCGGTCCTAGTACTGCTCAAATACAGCCATTGCCTTCTGAAGTACCAGAAACACTACCTCCCTCCCATTATGCCTCATTAGCTATTTCAAAGGCACATCACTCGTTTTGCAAAGCCTGCTCTTTAGCAAAAACAGGATCGAGAACTTCCTATGCTAAAGATACAAAACAAAAATTTCATTCTTACTAAGGATACAAGGAGATATATATGGACCTATCCATCTAGAATGCAGACCATTCAAGTACTTTATGGTTCTGGTGGATGCTTTGAAAATCTGGTCACATGTCGCTTTATTGTCCACAAGAAATGCTGCATTTGCAAAACTCCTAGCACAGATTATACGTTTAAGGGCTCACCACCCTGATCACCCTATCAAGTCTATAAGGCTTGATAACGCTGGAGAGTTTACATCAAAAGCATTTGATGATTATTGCATGTCTATCGGCATCGATGTAGAGCATCATGTACCCCATGTGCATACACAAAATGGTCTTGCAGAAGCCACCATAAAAAAGCTACAGATGGTGGCTAGGGCATTGGTTATGCGTACCAACCTGCCTATATCTGCATGGGGTTATGCAATATTGCACGCAGCTTTACTTATTCCTTTCAGACCCACTGCTAGCCAACTATTTTCTGCATACCAGTTGGTAACTGGATATGAGCCTAATATTTCACACTTACGCATATTTGGTTGCGCAGTATATCTGCCTATTGCGCCCCCACAGCGCACCAAAATGGGTCCTCAGAGACGATTAAGTATTTATGTTGGATACGAATCCCAAACAATTATCCGCAATTTGGAACCTTTGACAGGCGATCTCTTTACCGCTAGATTTGCAGATTGTCACTTTGATGAGACAGTCTACCCGTCGTTAGGGGGTGATAAGAAAAAGGATTTCCCAAGGGAATGACAGGAATTGTCATGGTTTGTCCCCACTCTATCTCATTTTGATCCCCACACTTCACAATGTGAAAGTGAAGTGAAAAGAATAATCAATCTTTAGAACGTAGCAGATTCAATGCCTGATGCGTTTACTGATATCGCAAAAGTGACAAGATCACATATACCAGCTGCAAATGTGCCTGCAAGGTTAGAAGTCCCCAACAAGGGGCTGGTGCCGCAGATAGAGGCACTGCAACCACACTTAGTGGAGGTGTGGTTGAGGCCGTGGCTTCCTAAAGGAAGAGGGGGAGGCTACTTGGTTCGATTGAAACTTACCCAAGGAAGAAGAGGGTGAGTAAGGCACAAACCGATCCATTAATTATCAATGTAGAGAATCTCTCTCATGAGATTGTCTCTGATTACAGTTATGTCCATGAATCAATACTGGAGGTCGCTCCAATGTTTGAAATGATTCCAGAGAACAAACAAATCTCAATAGATTATGAGAGTGCGTATCAGTTGATAGAAAGATCTTCCATACACATTGATGATGAATTTGCATACACTGTTGCTCAAGAAATCATAGAGCACGATGATATCGAACCATGATCTGTTGTAGAATATCAACAAAGAGCAGATCGGCCTAAATGGAAAGAAGCAATCCAGGCAGAATTAGATTCTCTGACAAAGAGACAGGTATTTGGTCTGGTAGTGCTAACCCTACCAAGTGTAAAGCCTGTAGGACATAAATGAGTCTTTGTCAAAAAGCGTAATGAGAAGAATGAAGTCCTGAGGTACAAGGCTCGCCTTGTGGTGCAAGGTTTCTCACAACGCCATGAAATTGACTACTAGGAGACATACTCTCCCGTAATGGACATTATAACGTTCTGCTACTTAGTTAGCTTAGTAGTTTCTGAAGGACTGGAAATGCAGCTCATGGATGTGGTTACTGCATATCTCTATGGGGATCTAGATTCAGAGATATATATAAAAGTGCTTGATGGCTTACATTACCCAAGTCAAGTGACTCTAAACCATGGAGTGGGTTTGCAATTAGGTTGAAACGCTCACTTTACGGATTGAAACAATCCGGGCGGATGTGGTATACCCATCTAAGTGACTACTTGATTAGGAATTGATATAAGAACGATGAATTGTGCCCCTGCGTATTCATAAAGAAAACAAGTTCCGGATTTGCAATTGTAGCTGTATATGTCGATGATATGAACATGATAGGTACTCTTGATGAAATAAGAGAAACCGCGAGCTACTTGAAATCCGAATTTGAGATGAAGGATCTTGGGAAAACTCGATTATTTCTAGGTCTTGAACTAAAACACAGAGTTTGTGGAATACTAATCCACCAGTCTGCGTATGTCCAAAAGTCAGCCGATTTAACATAGACAAAGTGCATCTTGCTAGCACTCCCATGATCGGTCCGTTTGGATGCAAGGAAAGATCCATTTTGTCCAAAGGAAGATGATGAAGGTTTAGGGTGAAATTCCCTATCTAAGTGCAATAGGTGCATTATTGTACTTAGCCCATGTACTCGACCAGACCTTAGCATTCTCAGTGAACTTGTTATCTAGATTTAGCTCAGCGCCAACGCAGCTCACTATAAACAGTATCAAGAACATTTTCCGATACCTAAAAGGAACCATTGACTTGGGACTGTTCTTTTCCTACAGAGAGACAAGAGGGTGCAGATGGAACTGCAATCCCTACAGGAAATGTTGATGGCAAAACGCCACTCACTACACTAAAACGCCAAATGACGTTTTGGTCCGGTTTTGCTGGATGCTGGATACGTTCTGACCCACATAAGATCGTTCCCAAACTGGTTATGTATTTACCAATGGGAACACGGTGATATTCTTGGAGATCAACCAAGCAAACCCTTGTGGCTACCTCCTCGAACCACTCAGAGATCATTGCTCTACATGAGCGGTTCGTGAGTGTGTATGGTTAAGAACTATCATTACACATATTCGAGGGACTAGTGGTTTGAGTTCTACCACTGAAGAGCCTACTTGCATTATGAAGACAATGCAGCTTGCATCGAACAGATGAAGCTAGGTTATATTAAGGGTGATAACAAAACACATATCGCCAAAGTTGTTCTACAATCAGCAACAACAGGCTCTCCTCAAGATTCAAGTGAATCAAGTAAGGTCTGAGGAGAATGTGGTAGATTTGTTCACCAAATCATTGCCCAAGGCCACATTTGAGAAACATGTGAAAAACATAGGAATGAGAAGTCTTTCCAAGCTCCCTTGATTAATGCAAGTATCAGGGGGAGGTGTAGACATCAAGGGGAGTCTAACACACACACATGTCATCCTCAAATGTAGAAGGTGCGTTGTGCTCTTTTCCTTCAACCAAGGTGTATTTTTTGTCCCATGGGGTTTTTATTGTTACTTGGCAAGGTTTTTAGTGAGGCAACAACTCATGCACCATTTCATCTTTGACTTGGCACAAGGGGGAGTGTTAAAGGAAAAGCACATTATGTGTCTTCGTCAAAGCAACTGATGAGGAGGGAATCAAGGAATTACAATCACAGCTCAATCAGCATTTAGTATCATTAATGTAATCGATATTTCCGTTGTAATTCTATCCCTATATAAAGGGACTATGAAATGAAATGAGTAGACCAATTCCAATCTCAATTTACTTTTTTAATATATATATATATATATATATATATTCAGAGTGGAATTCCGCTTTGAAATTAAAGTGTGAACCTCTTTTCTTAGCTCTTGGATCAATTTACTTAAATCTAAAGGACCACAACTTATCTCTCTTAACCAGGGTTAAAACCCAGGGGTTAACAAATAATGAAAAAAAAACAACAACAACAACAAGTGCACAAATTGAAGGAAACCTCGCGCTCAAGACGTCTCATCCTCTTCTCCTCTACTGTGCTACTCTCATTCAAGACGTCTCAATAACTGGTACATATATGCGTATTCTCTTTCTTCCCTCGCTGCTTACCCATTAATCTGTGCTCCTTTCCTTTCAATAGATTTACCATATCAATCTTAGAGAATCATATGCAACTAAAAGCTGAAATATACGTTTTCTCTCGGAACCAGAAAATTAAATTGAGGGGGGCTAAATCTTAGGTTGCCAAATTCTTCCTTAAGTTTTTTATTTTTTTATTTTTTTATTTTTTATCTCATGCTAAGCAGTTTTATGTCAGAAAGATCAATCGAATTTGGAGACCTATATTTCTCACCTCAGGAGAGCATAAGCTCTGAAATTTTGTGAGATTGTACTTCTCTATGTCTAATGGTTTCTTGTAAAAGGATTTTTCATTTGGAGTCGTAAAATTTATGGAATATTGATTGGAATGCTGGATACTCAGAACATAAAAAAGTACTATAGATTGACTTTGGAAGGCTATAGTTCGTAAACTAGTGGGAATATGGAGTTTAAAATTTGAAAGAACTTAGACCTGCATATCTCACATATGCTTGAGAAACAGTTTTTAATTTTGTGCCCTTTAGCTTACGCAATAGTCAACCAAGTACACTGATATCAGAATCAGCTTATAGCAGAATCTGCATAATAGAATGGTGAATTTGCAGGCCTATAGTTTTCTACTCAGATTTAATTGGAGTGTGAAATTTTATGGGAAGAAGGAGAATTGTGTCTAGATTCTGTTCCAGTGGTTTCATCCTTTTCAATCTTCTGGGTTTGGAGAAATAGCAGTTTGAGTGACTATTGGTCTGCAGCAGTTTGCAGAACAGTCTATCAATTTTGACAAGCTACTATTTTCACTTAAGTGAAAATTGGGTGACCTACTTTATAAGATGGAAAGCTTTATGAGTGTAATTTCTAGATCAAGTGGAATCACTCCATTCGGATGTTTTTTATCTTCAGCTGTGAGCATTTGAAGAAGGAATGGTCAATGCTGAAAATTTCTGATCTCCTTATTTCT
>JANPXK010000813.1:0-64730 GCA_024704745.1 Rosa lucieae
GTTGTGTTGGCATATATGACAAACAATCAAACTATTTAGAAGATATGTTGATGTGTTGTGTCGGCATATATGACAAACAACGGAATTTGGATGTGATTTCAGCGCCACATGTCAATCTCTAATTGGCTGTCTAAATTACAGTTGGGTCTTTGTCCGCCACGTGTCATATTTTATCTGATGATATCAACTCAAACCGTCCATAAATATGGGATCATTGTCATCCTCATCTCTCACAAATTCACAAATACTTCTCATATCCCAATCCTACAAATCTCCATATTCTTTTCCTTTTGATTTTGTTAAACCGTTTCTGCAATGAATCGTTTGATGAAATGGTTGTAGAAAGATCAAGAAAAGGCCGTCACGACAAACTGTCGAAGAGCCATGATGATATTTGCCGTTGCCTTGCAGATCCAAGCTTTGGAAGATGAGGATTCACAAGGTGGTGGCCTCCTACGATACTTAGATTTGGCACGTCTTCTTCAGACTTCCAGGTTCCATGAATGATATTAACGTCCTTGAATGTTCACCGTTGTTCAATAAAGTATGCCTTGGTGAAACTCCTCAAGTGAGTTACCCGGTAGGTAATAGGCGTGATGGCCAATGTTATTACCTAGTTGATGATATACACCCTAAATGAGTAAATGAGGGTCATTTGTACAAGCAATCTGAAATTCGAGGACGCCACAGACACAACATTTCACAAGGATGCAGGAAGCATACAGAAAAGATGTGGAGAGAGCATTTGGTATTCTCCAAGCTCATTAGGCAATCATAAGAGGACCAGCTCATGGGTGTAGTAAGGAAAACCTTTAATACATCATGATGATGTGCATTATGTTGCACAATATGATTGTTGAAGATGAACATGATGAAGATGCAGCAGAACCATTTGATCTGAATGATATCCCAACAAGATCAAGGAAAGCAGAGATATATGCCAGAGCAGAAATTGACGACGATGTTCATCGCAATCTGCAACAACTAAATCAAGTCTTGTGTAGTTATACGGAGGTTAGATGTCTAGTGATGAATAAAAACCTCCAAGACGATCTAGTCGATCACCTGTGGACCATGAAGTTACAAGCTGATTAGAACCACTGGTGAGGAGTTTTAAATTTATTGCTTTCAATAAGTGGCCATGGCCTAGTTTGGTTGTGTTGTTATGTGGTGTGCATTTACTTTGTGTGGTGTGATTATGCTTTATTATGAAAATAAAAGTTCAATGCTTTATTATGAAGATGATCGATCTACTAATGAAGGTAGTTTTTATTATCGTAACTTAAAACACAAACAATTCAAAGAAACTAACAAATAGCAACAATAACCACAATAATACAAAATTTCTAACAAATAAACTAATATTGATTACATCCAAGATGTCTCATGTAGTGGATCATAAGTGGCCAAGCTTAAATTATCTCCTTGATGGAGTGTAGGATCTTGAGATTGTTCCGAGATGCTTGAGGTCCCTGCCTCCTTATCAATTATATTTTATTGCTTCCTCTCCTAATAACTCCTCTTTTTTGGTGTGAAAATTGATGGATCCACCATCATCATGCAAGCATCCTTAACGCGTTGCTCAATTAGTTGACCTTCCTCGAATTGTTGTTGTCTTTGTTGGTACTCACGCTGTGTTTGTTCGTAACATTTCTGTATTTGAAGTCATAGGCCATTCGCATCTTGCTTATTGCCTTTTTTCTTAGCTAGCTTCTGAGCTTTCTGTTCTTGAGGACGTGCCTTCATTGATGAAGTCGGTTCATCCACATTTGTGAGTTTTCCATCGTCATCCCAGTCGACAGGATTAGGAACACTAAAGTTGGCGTTTTCCCGAACTTTTCCATATTTTTCAAGTACTGCCAACAATGCTCAAACACAAAATCTTGACCAACCGAGTCGTAGTACGTTGATTTAACATTCATGAGCTACATACAATATTAAATAAATAAAATATTATAATAAAAAAAATTAGCTGTCACCCCCTGAATCTCGAATAAAAGAAATTCAAATTCGAAACGCAATAACTCAACAACTTGCCCAAATGCTCAGAAAATTTTGCATTTAACTAAGCAACAAAACAACTGGAGCTCACAATGTCAATACCGACTCGTTTTTTAGAGTCATATATTACATTATACAAGTTTACGAATTAAATTGCATAACAAAATAATAAGTAAATGCTCCTCAGAGCTCACTACACAACTGAAGTCTTAGCAACAGTAAAGCCACAAAATTAGCTTCCTATTGGTACAGCTGTTACAAGAACTCAGCTTCACTTGTGATTAACCTAACCTGCAGGATTAACCCCTACAACATCGAATAGTGCACCGGGTTGCCACACAACAAACTCGGTAAGCTTTTGAAAACTTGTATAAGTAAACTCAAACACAAAAACCACACAACTCACACGAATAACAAGGAAAACCTTTCAACTCGAAGAAAGTAACTCACATCAAAATCACGAGGAATCCACCGATTCAATATAAGAAAGCAACACACACAAATCTAGAGGAAAACCTTTCAACTCAAGGTAAAGAAACACACACCATGACTCCTTAAAAACCCAATATTCTTTTCCCAAAAGAAACCACACAAGTCACACCGTGACAAAATCATATAAAATGTTAACCTAACAAATCAATATGAAAATCATGTCCAATCTGGACAATAAAAGTAAACTCAGTGCCAAAATCATATAAATTGTTAACCTAACACTTCAATATGAAACTTTGGTCCAACCTGGACAATAAAAGAAAGTACGCACCCGAAACTCTCTTTGAAAAACATATACCCACAACTGCCATAACACAAAGTTATGCCCTATGACAGTACAACGGCAGATAGACTAGAACTCTAAATGAATCGTAACCAATCACCCGGCCAAAGGCTTGGTATCCCGATATTCTTGCACTGAGGTTACAACCTGCAACCCCGAATCCTTAGGCCAACCTGACCCTTGGATCAAAATATTTAAACGAGTCGCGTTGGTCCCATCCCAAAATGTTACCCAAATCTCAAAAAGAAGAAATCACAACCTGTGACTCCTAAATCTTCAACACTTTTCAAAACAATAGAAAATATCATTTTCCATAACATATAGTTTCCCAAAAACTCATATCACAAAACAATAATATGAACTCACTCACAAATATTGCTTGCATCACAACAATTCCACCAATACATATATATTTCATGTGTGTGTATATATATATACATATACATAGTCATTCACTCAAGAATGCCAGTAATACCAACTGTAGTTCACAATACAAAAATCCGTGAAAATCATTTTTATAATTAAAACCTCATTTTAACTTAACCTATGAACTGTAGTCGATCAAGCTCATATGATTTAAAACAAATATTTATTTCCAGAAAACAATTTCATAATTCAGCGAATAATTCAAATTAATAACTGAACCCTGTTCATAAATGAACCAAGTGAGATTACACACCTCTAAATCTAGCTGCATCTGCTCTCACAGCTGAGATAAAGTACAGAACCCTCTCAGTCAAGCACCTAAGTAAAATAAGGTCTCAACTTAGTAGATGATTAAAAACGAAAGCAGTCACAGTTCAAACTGAGTACTTGAACCAAAACCAGAAAATTTTGTCAATCGAGACAAAATTTCATCCAAGACCTCACAAGGTTTTTGGAATACTTCTAGGATCAATTTATTAAAAATATACGAAAATCCAATGGTTAGATCCTCATGGATCGCAAACCGAGAAAATTGAAACTACGAAAACCTAGCGTGCTTCAAACGGCCACAACTTGACCTCATGATATATCAACATGCTCATATCAACGAGTAGATGACAACCATGAAAACAGACACCCAAAAACTGGTCAGAAGCTCCGCAACGCGCTGTCGGCAATGGTTGAGTGTAGGCTTCACAAGCCGCTGACAACTCCCCAAATTGGGTGAAGAGAACTATGCCAAAAATGTTCACAACAACAACCCAACAACTTCTTCAACTAGCACAAAGTCCATAAATGAAAGGATTAACCGAAATTTACCTTGAAAGCTCAAGACCTCGGTGAAACCCGATTTAGATTTTTTGATCAATTCTTCCTCCTTGCTGTGAATTGGTTCAAGCCAATTGGAGAGGATTATCAGCGTTTCCTGGGCTTCCAAAATTGACGAGGAGCAACTAGAGGTGGCCGGAGGAGGGAGATACCATGGCGGACCGAAAAGCCGCCACCACCGTGAATCGCCGTGCGTCACCACCACAGATTGAAGGAGAAGAAAGAGGAGGTTCGAATGGAACCAATGGTAGATGGATTGGTCGCCGGACGACGAAGATACGACCAGAAGAAGAAATTGGGTTGGAGGGCGGCTTGGGAGAGAAATCAGACCCGGATTTCCGTTTTTTGAAAATTACGGTTTTTTTATTTCTTACCCAAATTTTTCTATTTATCCTAAAATAGAAACTTTTCCCGATGGCCACAACTTCTTCATACGAACTCCGATTTTCATGTTCCATATATCCATGAACTCGTATCGATGTACTCTTTGACTTTCGTGAAAGAAGTTTAAGGAGAAATTCAAGGAATAAAAACTCAACCCTTTGACTCCTCAAAAATAAAACTTTTCGAGTATTTTCTTAAACGTTCCCTTTGGAGCGGAAATTTTTCTTAGAATTACTCAAAAAGTTTTATTTTCGAGGAGTCAAAGTTGACTCCTGAAAAATAAAAAGTTCGAAACACTTCCGCTCCACCCTCAAACCACGAAATCCTATTAACGAACACTTTATTAATTCCAAGAAATTCTAAGAAATTAATAACGAATTTTCGGGGTTTAACATTAGCTTAGTATAAATCGATCAATAAACTATATGAGAACATTTTACTTTTAACAACTATACGAGAAATAAATAAAAAATAATCATTATTGAACATATTTCAATATAATTACCTCATCCTCCATATTTTCACCGCTTCTTCGTTGAAAGTGTATGACCTTGTTAAGGGCTTAGCACCACTTCTTACATACCGGACTTATTTTCTTCCAACGAGCTTGACAACTAGAAGGTGTTCTATCTATGCAACCTGTCGGTGTGTGAGCATTGTACTACTCCTAAACATGATTCCACAATAAATCCAATGTTTGATGTTTTCCGACGGAACCATCACCACCAACGGTGATCTAAGCTTGGTAAAGAATAACTTCTTCATTGATGACATATATGTTTCAATACACCTCCTTGACGAGATTTATGCTCATAGAAGAGAGATACCCTCCTAGACGACATATATGGTTCTAGATGAGATATTTGATCCTAGTTGAGAAAAATGTTTCAATACACCTCCTTGACAACATTTCTGCTCATAGAAGATAGATACCCTCCTAGACAAGATATATGTTTCTCTACACCTCCTTGACAAGATTTATGCTCATAGACGAGATATTCCATCCTAGCACTATATATATGTTCCTCGACACCTCCTTGCCAAGATTTATGTTCCTAGCACTGAAAATTATTTAGGGCTTAGGGTTTGGGGTTTGGGGTTTAGGGTTTAGGGTTTGGGGTTTAGGGCTTGGGGTTTGGGATTTGGGGTTTGGGGTTTAGGGCTTAGGGTTTAGGGTTTAGGGTTTAGGTCCATTTTGTCAAATTATGTAAAAAAATAAAAACTTTATAATTCGGTAAACCATTACTAGTTTCCTTACCCAAACCATTACTAGTTTCCTTACCCAAACTTTATAATTCCTAAACCCTAAAACTTTATAATTCGAGATATATGTTTCCTTACCCAAACTTTAGAATTAAACCTCTTCTAAGAATGATATTGCCGTTCTCAAACTTATCACGCCATTCTTTCAGAAAGAATAAAACCTCTTCTCAGAATGATTCTTGACTTATCACGCCGTTCTCTCCTCCCATATATGTAATTGGCTACTCTCATTCTGTATTTAGATTATGGCGCCGAAGAAAATAAAAGATGACAAAGCAATCAATTCTGGTGAAGCGGCCAAAAACAAGAAGGTGACGGTTGGCCGATATGCGTTCAACCGATACCTGTAAGTATCACTTCCTATTTAGATTATAAGTCATATCGATCACTTCCTATTTTCATTGATATTTATTTCTATGGAAGTGTTTAGCTTCAGAATCTTTGTGATTTACATATGTATTCGTATTGTTGGCTTATTTCGATTTACTGCATAGGTTCAGATAGCAATCTAGAAAGGGTGGTTGAATTATTTATTCCTGAAACATTAATTTACTTAACCACTAGGCTTCATATTTGCAATTCTGAGTAACATGTCTTTGTTTAGGAAAATTCAAGCTGATGAGAAAAAGGCAAAGATAGATAATAAGGTGAGATATATAATCTCCAATTTCTTAGATGTTTAATGTTTTCCCTATAGCGTTTGAGGTTAACTGATTTGTGTGGAATAAATTGCAGTTCAGAAAAGAGGTTGCTTTTCAATGGCATACATTGAACCCTAATCAGAAGGCCGAATATTTTGTTCCAAACTCGAATGATTCCAATGCAATTCCTAAGGTCAATAGTGATACTTTAGCAGACTCAAAATTCATGGCCACACGGTGTAGTCCGAAAAAGTTTCAAGATCTTGTTTCCAGATTTTCAGAAGATCAAATTACTGCAGCAAAGGGAATGGGATTTGGCACCTTGTTGCAATTGTCCTGCACTAGAGTACGCCATGATTTGTGTGGCATCTTGGTAGATAAGTTTGACACAGAAAATCGTTCAATTGAGTTGCATGGTAGGACAATGAGTATTAGTTCTTCGGAATTTCAACATATTATGGGTGTACCTGAAGGTGGAACGAACATAGATTTCATTGGCTCGAGTGATGACAACTCTGATATGAAGGTGCTCTGGGATTTTTTTTGTTGGAAAATCTGACAGCATATCAATTCCAATCCTATTTCAGAGGCTAGATGAAGCAAAAACAGCAGATGACAATTTCAAAGTCGGTTTTATTTTATTAGCATTAGGTATCTTACTTTGTCCCACTACATCAACAAGCATTCATCCGAAGTATCTTCTGCCATTGAGAGATCCGAAGAAAATGAGACAATTAAATTGGGCAAGTTATATATTTGAACTTTTGGTGGACAGTGTGCGGTCTTTCAAGCAAAAGAAATCAAGATAAATGTGCGGTTGCGTCCTCTTTTTACAAGTTTATTATTACAATATTGTTGCATATGGGAGAGCTCTTATAGATTATTCAAGGCCTCCTATTACTGTTTGGGGGGAAAAGGAGTCATCAAAATTAATTAAGTGGATCTCAAAAAAAGGAGGTTATGAAAGTCTTGATGTTAATCTAGTTCCCAAAATTGATATTGTGAAGACACATGAACATAAGTGGGAGATATGTATGCTTTGAAAAATGATGTAGAATCTTTGAAGAATGCTGTTTGTAATATTGACAAATCAGTTAACGAGCTTAAAGGTGTTGTTGGTACCATTCTTCCAAATGTTGTGGGAGAGCTAAAAGGTGTTTTTGGTAGTAATACGATGACAAACGCTTTGGGGGATATGAAAGAGGAATTTTTCAAAGTGATAAATGAATTGAAAGAGCATGAAGTGGGAGATATGTCTGCTTTGAAAAATGATATAGAATCTTTAAAGAATGCTGTTTGTAATATTGACAAACGTTGTGGGAGAGTTGAAAGGTGTTTTTGGTAGTAATACGATGACAAAGGCTTTGGGGGACCTGAAAGAGGAATTTTTCAAAGCGATAAATGAACTGAAAGAGCCATATGTCAAGGAAGATCTAGTTGCTTCTTCATGTCAGATATTAAGCGAAGATGACGTTGAGCCACCAAATATCGAGGTATGTTTTAAAGTTTCAAACCTAATTGGATATTATATATGTACACCCTTTCTGTTTCTAGTAATATATGTGTAATTTTTAATTTTTAATGAAGTGATTTTATTCTAAGTCATAGCTACATTGCACATTTTCTTGTAGGTCAAGGCTAGGGAACCTAGCACCAAAAAAACAATTATAAAGAAGGAGGCCTCATCGAATGATATTAGTCCAAAGAATCTTCGACGCACTGTTGAAAGAAAGCCTGGCCATCAAATCTCAAGTCCATTTGTGCATTTAGGGAAGTTGGAAGTGATGGGGAATAAAATAGATCTTTTAACTACAAAACTTATGGAGGAAAAGCCAAGAAAGCTGCAAGATATTGGTCCTTTCACAGGGTGTCGTGATCTTTATGATGACGACGTATATTTGATTGCGTTTGTATTTCTGGAATCAGAAGATCTAGAGTAAGTAGGTTTCATTTCAATAGACACATGATGATAGTCCAACACTATTTATATCAATCTATCTAAGTAATCTAAAATTGTTCTTCTTTTCTATTTTGCAGTTTCAGAAATTTTCAAACTGATTATGAACATCTTAACCGTTCGGCAATGAAATGCCTAGAGCCAGGGGGACTTGTTACCTCCGAGGTATGACCTTACTTTGGACCTCAACACTATAGATATATAATTTGTTAACTCTCATTGTTATTTCATAAACAGATTATAAATGCAGCAGTTAGTATTCTCGGGGATCCAGAGTCATCTACTTGGTATTACATTACATGCTTTCGGTATGAATCCATGCTTTGTGATTTCACTTTAGTGTATATGCAATATTATAGATGGAGTACATTGAGTTTGGTACGTTAATACAGGGTAGAGCAATTACGGCAGCCAAGAAAGGAGGTAATGATTTGTTAGAATTTGTTGCCACGGCACCAAAGAGATTTGCCTCTATATTACAATATCGAAAAGGCCTTAAGAATGGAGAAAAGGTATACAATGAGTACTTGTACATAGCATTCCTAAAATAATTGCTCAATATATTAACACTTCATCATTTGTAGATATTTATCCCCATCCTGGATCCAAATACTACCCCAAACCACTGGTTCTTCATTGTGATTAAATTAGCGAGAACGGATGTATAGATATGGGACACTTACCTGAACCCTGCACGCACTATGGCTCGAAATGATCTTGTTTATTATGTGGTAATAAATTTTAAAGAGTGAAATCATTCTCTTGATTATAAGGAAACTGTATTGCACATTACACTTAGCTTCTTGTTGTTTGAAATACAGCTTTTGGCATTGGACACAATATTTGACACTGAAATCCAAAGTTGTTTCAAGAAAGGATGGTCGTTATGTTCATTCACAGTTTTCAATGTAGATGACATTCACATTCAACAAAACAACTTCGATTGTGGCATTTTCATTCTCAGATACATAATAAACTATGATAATCCATTGAAAGATGAGGTAAGATGATTCAACTTTAATTGCAATATATGATGTTTTTTTTCCCCTATTGTATAACTTTGTTGTTTACTAAATGCAGTTAGATTCCGTAAATCGCCGTGTGCAACTTGCCCTTTGGATGTTGAAGCACCCAAAGAACCAAGCATGGGTGAAAATTAATGAGGCTTTAGATAATGAAAACAAAAATGATGGTGCCAAGAACAAGATCAAGACAATAGAAGAAATTGACGAAGCAACTGGAAATAGTGTTGATCAACATCATGGAAAGAGCTGTTCACAAGTCGTGTAGAGAAAAACCTCAACACTACAAGCAAGGGGTCGTGGTCGCCCTCGTGGTGCAAAGAATAAAAACTCTCGAAAATAAATCAAAACATGAACAATTTGTTTTAACAGAATCTTTATGAGATTGTCAAATGTTTGTTTCTTTTCACAATCAACTCTAAGTTTCATTTCGTCATTCCTCCTCACAACTTCATCTAAAATGTTTCATCCTAAGTTTTTTTTTTTTTTTCAAAATGAAAATCATAACATCCCTTGCAAGGCAATGCCGATCAGTACAAAATCTCGGATCTCAATGTGAACATAACATACAATCATAATAGAGAAACAAACAAGAATGGGAACAAGTATCCTAAGTAAGAAAAGAGCTGACTGTCTAAAAGACATGCCAGACCTCAAAGAGAATCTTGCAGCTAAGTATGTCTTCAAGTCTGGGACAGCGTCAATGGACTTTATCAACGAAGCATCCACACTCTTCTGATCATCTTTCCTCTCTTGTGGGAACACTTTCTTGTCCTGCAATTTGTTGAAATAAGCTGGTAGGGTATTTATGACTTTCCAATAGCAAACTTGAACAAAATCTATAGCAAAACAGATGGGTGTATCATGTCTTTACAAAAATGAAAACTAGATGAAACTGGCGTTGGAAACCAATTACAGAAATTAAGTGTCAATAGCACAAGGACTCTTTATAATTGTAACCTAACAGTTACAGAACATCTGTACAAACGGATTTACTATTAGAATCTCAACACAGGATATACATGTATCTTAAAAAAAGCCTATTTACATAACCAAAAAAAGGCAATGATGACACCTAAGTTTTTCAATTTAAATACAGGAGAATATGTGTGAGCCCCCGAAAATTTTATTTAAATTTTGAAGGTAAATTTTTCGCTAATAAGATTTTTCGCAAGGTGATTTAAGTGAAGGAAGTGACTTTGGAGATTAACTTGGTGTCGAGACCACCTATTGGGCCGACAATTTAGGTTTGGGCCAAAGTTCTTCCATTTGGGCCTAGGGCTAAGTCGCAAAATAATTTAGGAGGTTTCTGACGAAAGACGTGTAAAAGAAAAGTTACGAGCCCAAAAACCGAAAGCAATTAACTAGGAGAGTTTCGTAATTCGTCCCAAGGGCAAAGTTGGTATTTCGCGCACATTAGTATAAATAGAAAGATTGGAAACCCTAGTTTCATTTTTCTCTTCCTCTCTCCCCTCTCGGCCGCATCACTCTCTCTCCCCCGTTCTCTCTCTCTTTCTCGTCCTCCCACTGTAGCATCAGAAAACTCCCTCTCCGGCCACCACCTCGCAAAACCGTCCCCACAAATCGATCCAGCACCCAAATCCGACCCAAGCCCGACCTCTCTTTCTCATCTTCGCTCTCTGCCATCGCCGGAGACTCCAGCTCCGGCAACCACCTCAACACATCTCCTCTACCAGTCGACGCCGCACCAAAACCCGACCAAGACTGGAGCCTCACCGTCGACATGCATCACCTCCAACCTCCGCACTGGGTTTCTCGAAGCAGCGACGCCACTGTTCATCGGCTTTCCTTGATTTCCTTCCATCATCTCGCCACTCCGACACCACCATCCGTCTCAGCAAGCAACAAGGAGCAAAACTCAGAAGTTCCGCCACCCACCAAAGTCGGAAAAAAGTCAGGCAAGCTCGCCGGAACTCGAGGTTTCTGCCTATCTTCATTCTCCGGTCTCCAGCCCGAATCGAGCTTCTACACTTCCATAAATGAAGTCGGAGCTACACTACCCTTCGAGACCCAAGCTCCCGACCTCCGACTCCGACTAGAGCCGCCGCACGCGCTTCACGCGCCGTCGCTGGCGCGTCAACCACAGTAGCTCCGCCGCTCACGGTCGCTGGATCGTCTCTGTTAGGTAATTTACGTCATCCTAGTCTAGGTTGAAGCCTCCAATTCTATTTAGATTAAACACCTAATTTCTGTTGCTCAAATTGGATTGTGTGAGGTTTGGAGAATCGGCGTTTTTGGGTTTGAAGAGGAGAGCCTGGAGCTGAGGCTTCGATTTAGTCACCCTTGAAGAGGATACAAAAGTTGGTGATAGGTTGATTGTTGAATTTATACTGCCTGATAGGGATTCGAAAGATTGGTGAGGATGGAGCACGACTATGTTGGATCGAGTTGCAGTTTGGGAAAGAAGAATGGTAAGGGCCCGATTATTCTGAATTGTGAAATTGTTGGTGATGGTGTTCTGTTTCTGAGTGTGTAAATGGATTTGTTGGAGTTGTTTTAGAAAGTGAAGTTGTTAAAATCAACAGAAAGTAGTTTGTGGCCTCATGAATGGAAAGAGAGTAAAAATGGTGATATGGTGGTTAAACGTTTGGTATGGCATCTGCGGTGATGTTGTGATTTCTAGTGATGCTTGTGTTATGTTTGTGTTTAATTAAGGAGATGAAATTGTTTTTAATTGTGGATTTGTCATAAGTACAAGGCAGACAAAGAATGGTTAATTTGGTGACCTTTATGCGGTTAAGTGAAATTAAGACATTCAATTTCGATAAATGGAGTAAATTACAAGTGATGTACTTTAAAAGCTACCATATCCCGAAAATTGTAATCCATCGGGAATGGTAGTTGTGTTTTGTTTTCTTAAAGTAGAAATGCTAAACAAATGAAGGTGAATGTCTCAAGTATGGTCACCATATCCTAAATGATTTAAATGCTATATCATTTGGATTATTTGGGAATGGTGGTTGCTATTTAATTGCTTAAGGTTTAGAAGCTAAATAAACTGAGGTCAAACCAGTTGACCGAAAACTTTAACATGGAAACAAGTGTAATCACCATATCCCGAATGAGCTCACTACGTTAAGTGAATTGTTCGGGAATGGTTACCATTAAATATCGATTCAGAATAAATTGGTGACTCATAAAGAAATTGAGCAAATGAGTTATGAATTGGTTACTTATTGGTTTAATTTTATTATAAAGGGCTTGTGCGTGTGCCTTTGGAAGTGGACGAAGTATCGAAAGTCGGGAATGAACTCAAATGTGGACGAGCACTCCAATTCCAAGTAGGGTGAGCTGTCCCTTCCTTGTTAGAGGCTTTTTAGTATATGTAGAATGCTATACTATGATAGTATGTTGCCTGCAAGAACGTTTTTGGATGTTCATTAGTCGATGCCTCGTGATACATGTGTTTTCAGAACTGATAATTGCTAATTACGAAAACCGAGGCTAGACTTGCATGTTGAGATACTGTACCCTTATATGTTTATACTTGTGACCTGAAAGTGAATGGGACCTGGACGCTTAGATTCCTAGGGATCCCACGGTGTCGATAACCGTGAACCTCCGGAGGGGGCCGTGCTCCTATGTTTGTCAAGGAAATATAGTATAGACAGTGAACCAGTCATAGGAGACTCAGGGCCAGGAAATGGACACTTTCGCTACTTGTAGTCAGAAATACTACAGAGTAGTTGGCTGGTTCTCGAATTCAGGACGAACCAGGTCGGTCACTGATTTGTTTTATATTAGCCGGCAGGTAAGTATCTCGGAGCTCCAAATTGTGTGAAGCATACTGCATATGCTTTATAAAAGAAATAAATGTTTGTGGTTGCCTATTTTTAAAGTATTTTCGATAAACGTGCACAATATTATGTAGTAAATATTTTCAAGTATATTATTATTTTCAAACCTAGCATGGTTGGGTCGACCCTTACTGGGCATGCGAGGACGAAAGCTCACCCCTACAACAATGTGCAGGTTTTGAGCATGTGGTTGGGAAGCGTATAGGAGGGGCACATGGCCCGGCTTGGCGCATTCCTCTTTGTCTTTACCAAAGTACGGTTTCGGGTCCATTATCGGATTTTGAAGTCACTTATTTATTTACCTTCTGACTAATTTATTTATTTATTTATTTATTTCTTACTCGCTTACAAAAACTCCGAGAGACCCGTAACCCTGGGGCGCGTCTCCCATGTTTGTAGTTATTTAGTGATTTGTTTTATTTTCCAAACTGGGCCCTGATCGCAAGCCCAAAACACTTAGCCCATTTCAAATTCCGCTTTTGAAAATGTGATGTTCAGTTGCTAGAATGTTTTGTGACATTTGTCCAAGAAAGTGTTTTGTAAACCAATAACCTGGACCTCAAAGGCCTTGTGATTTCGGGTTGATGAGTTATCGAGATGTCGTTAGTGACATGTCAGTTTCTCATTGGCTCGGTGTCGCGGCGCTGTGGGACCCCCTCTCGGGTCACCACAATATGAAACTTCATCAGGAAATTATAAATGACGAGTTGATAAGGCTAACCCTTTCTCTGCCTCAAAAAACTCTCCCTCCCCCTTCTTCTTCTTCTTTTCCACGGCCTTTCCGAAATACTTGTCGTCAAATTTTTCCACATTAACCTCAGAAATATCGACCTTGGTGGAAGGCCAATCACATAGGACTGATTCACACGTCTCAAAGGAACACCATTAATCTTGAATGGCTCTGCAATAGCACTCAAGTTAGATATACACTTGAATAAGTTGGTTGCAAGGAGCAGAAGGGAGACAAGTCAAACAATCAAAAAATCATTGGCTAAACCAATTCCAAAACTCTGTCTACAAAAAATAACCAAAGAATTTTACTTCATCATACATTTTATTTATACGTAAGATCGTAATCCCAACCAGAAATTCATCTAAAAGACTTAGATAAGGTAACAATGTAATGATGTATGTAAGACATGGTGATACTTTTGCAGATTGATGTATTCAGTTCTCACTACGCTGTTACATGAAGTAATTCCAATCGCTATTCCCAAACAAAACAAAAAAAAATCCTTTCAATACATTTTCAATCTTTACACAACTAAACAGCAACTAGCTTAGAGTGCGTATTACCCAATAAATAACTAGTACTCAACTAACCAACCACCCTACAAACAATTGCAGTGTGCATAGGAGGTCATAATCTTCACATTAATACACAGAAAACGAAAGAATAAAACAAATAATACTTTTCTAAGAGAAACTGAAGCTCACCAGTAATAAGTAAGAAGCAACCCAGATGAAAGCTGCTTAAGGAAAAAAACTCTCTTCCCCTTAAACCTTCCAGCTAGTATAATCACCACAGTCTCGGGTGTAATTACTAATAGAAACAGTAAGAAAAAAGGGAAAAATTTTACCTGGTTTGGGATCACCTTGAAGATTAAGAGTGGTTGAATACCGATCCTCTCTCCCCCCTTTCTTACAATATACGGAGAAGCAACCTTCTCAATCTTCCACCACCTCTCTCCACGCCGCCATAGACGGCGTCCCCGGAGCAGCCCCAAATCCCGTCGATACAATCGGAATGCAAAGCTTCGCCGACCGCTTCCTCTTCAATTGCGTCACCGGAGACTCTTGGGAATCCAGAGCCGGAAGGGCAACTACCCAAATCAAAACCTGAAACAAGAAAATCAGAATTGTCAACCCTAAAACCCAAATCAAAACTCTAATTCTAAATCAAAATCAAATCTTCATGAAAATCGGTGAAGTTTGAATCATTGAGATGAGCCCATGTCACAAAAATGGTTCTTATGAAAACCCAGATGCAAACTGATATGAACTTCTATGAAACCCAGAAAAATGCAACCCAGAAACCCAAATTTCAATCAAACATTGAACTAGATAGGCCTAAGTTTCGAACCTTACCCAATCTTTGGTGAAGCGACCGAGAGAGTGTGTGGATGAGACTATGAGAGAGAGGGAGAGACTCTAAGAGAGCGAGAGAGGCCGAGAGGAGCTAAAAATGAGATAAGAGAAATATTGTAAAAAAGGTCCTCTTTGTGGTAATTACAATGATGAAAAATATTGTAAAAAAGGTCCTCTTTGTGGTAATTACAATGATGAAAAATATTGTAAAAAATGTCCTCTTTGTGGTAATTACAAAGTCTAGGACCAAATTTACTGGTTTATGAACCACTTTACAAAATTGAAGATGAATATGTTGTTTAGACTTAATAGAGCATGTGTTCTAACTCACGTAATAGAGATCTTGATTGTGTAATTGGGTGGTAGCTTGTATAATGTTCGTCATTGAGAAAATAATTATCTCTCTGACTTGCTTATTACGATATACAAGGACTAATGATGAAAAATGTTGTAAAAAATGTCATCTTTGTGGTAATTACAAGGTCTACGACCACATTTACAGGTTTATGAACCATTTTACAAAATTGAATACGAATATGTTGTCCGGGTGGTAAATCTTCATATTTCATACTAAATAGAACATGTGTCCTCATAAATGTAATATAGTTCTTGATTGTGTAATTGGGTAATAACTTGTGTAATGTTCCCCATAAAGAAAATAATTATATCACTGACAACAATTATTATGAATATAAGGACAGATGATGAAAAATATCGTAAAAATTGTTCTGTTTGTGGTAATTACAAGGTCTACGACCACATTTACAGGTTTATGAACCATTTTACAAAATTGAATACAAATGTGTTGTCCGGGTGGTAAATCTTCATATTTCATACTAAATAGAGCATGTGTCCTCATCCACGTAATAGAGTTCTCGATTGTGTAATTGGGTGATAACTTGTGTAATGTTCCTCATTGAAAAAATAATTACATAACTAACAACGATTATTACTAATATAAGGACAAATGATGAAAAATGTTGTAAAAAATGTTCTGTTTGTAGTAATTACAAGTTCTAAGACAACATCTACCAGTTTATGAACCATTTTACAAAATTGACAACAAATGTGTTCTACGAGTGGTAAATCTTCATATTCATACTAAATAGAGCATGTGTTTTCATTCACGTAATATAGTTCTCCATTTTGTAATTGGGGTAAAACTTTTAGTAATTACTCAATTTAGGACAATATTTACAAGTATATGTATAATATTACAAATTGATGACAAACTTAAAAATGTAATTTTAATTTTTTTAAATTACCATGTGTCAAAATTTAAATGAGTAATCTGATGACCTTTTCATCAGGTTACCATCATATTAACTTGTTATATATTTAAAAAAATAAAAATAAAAAGGTATCCCATACTGGGGGGTACTAGTCTGTCTCTAAATTGAGGGCCGTTTTGGATGCAAACAAAGTTTCCTTGAAGAGATAAAAATGGCTTAATAGGGCCTTCAAGTTTCTTCATCAGTTGAGTACAGAAATGAGCCAAAAGCTGCAAATAGCTAACTGAAATTGTAAAAGACCAGAGCCGAAAGCTTATCCTCTTTTCTGCAAATGATAAATCCAAGTGACATTAGAGGGCATAGAAGAGGCCAAAGTTCCATAACTGTTTTTGTATGCATCATGATCCCTGAACTACTATATATAGATATTCACCATCTGAACCTTTCATATTCACCAAGGCACAAATACACAAGCTCATCCAATTTCTTAAGTATTGCTTCATAACAGAAATATTCATCATGAAGGGCATTGTGATCTCAATGTTTCTTGTGCTAGGCACGGTTCACCTAATGGTTTATCAAGGGGAGGCAGTTGAGTGCACCCAAGTGAACCTGTTGTTGGCTCCTTGCATTCCCTACTTGACTGGCAAGTCTACTGAACCCACAGAGGAGTGCTGCCGTGGGGTGAGTGACATCAAGACACTCACCCCGACCACCGAGGACAGGCAGGAGGCCTGTGGATGTGTTAAGACAGCAGCTGCTCACATCCCAAATGTTGATCCAGCTGCAGCTGCTGCTCTCCCAACCGAGTGTAAAGTAGACATTGGAATTCCGATCTCAAAGAACACCAACTGTCAGGAGTAAGCCTCTCATTTCTCAATTAAACTATTTCTTTCCTTTTGGAGAACTGCATGCTATCAGTCGCCTAAATTGCAATGTCATATTGATCATATATTCAAACTTCTTAACTGCTTTCCATTTTCCTTGGTTCAGTGTCAAATAACATGGAGGATTGATTATCATCGATACAAGAAATAAAGCAAGGAAGCACAGAGGCTAAGATTGCTGTTTCCTTCAAATAAAGCCATTACAGATTTCTTCTTATAAAAGAAATGATTAGTTATGAAATAAGTGAGCTTGTATCTCAAGATTCTCAACGTAACTTGCTTAACTAGATCAAGGTGTAATAAAACTCGATTATGAATGAAATGCATTGAGGCATTTTATATGTGCACCGCTTAATTCTGAGGTTCACTAGAACAAAAGTTTGGTTTGGTAAACAAAAGATTGGTTTGGTTTCAGAATAACAAAACCAGTATGCAGTTCACTAGCTATTACTAATAGATTACATGTAGTTGTAGTAGGCTGCCGGCCTCATCCATTTTATCAATGAAACAGACATCTTAGTCTTATTCTCTCGGAGTAGTGCTGTCAAATTTGAACCATACAAACAATAAATGTCGGCCAAGAATGCAATTGCTGACATGAAGACACAAGTGGCTCTCTGCCATCTTAAAACACAAATTGCAATGAAATCAAAATGAAGTTACGACCATGATGGCTCTCTCACCATCTTCAAAGACATACTATCATCATCAGCAGTCATCAAATAATTGAGCATGATGGTCATGTTTTCTAATAAACTTGTGAACATTTCTACATATTATACGTCAATGCATGATGGCTTAAGCATCTTATTTATAATCTATACTATCATTTATTTAAAAGCAGTATCGGAGTTGGAAAAATTCCGATTTAATCACAGATAGAAAATCAATAGATTTTTATTTTTAAAATTTTATAAATGAAGTAGCTAACTTTTTTTGGTACTCAATTGCAGAGTGATTATAGAATCTTTGTTTCTAGTTATCTACTATTGGCGTGGCTATCTGTGCATTATAAAATATATGTAATTTGATGTCTCCCAAACCCAAAGAAAAATGCATATAGGATCCAATCTTAGAGTTATTCTCAAATCTGAATCCAAATATGAAGTCATGGGAAATCCTAATTTACCCGACAATCTTTTGAATTATGCAAGGAGTCATTGTTCCTTGTGTCTCCTTGTAAGCTAATAATACTGAAAGGGTAAAAGATGAGAACGGCAAATGAGCTAAAATCTATTTCTTATTATTATTATAAATGATATCCCTCTAGTGACCTCAAGGAGCAGAGAAGAACGATGCCAAATTTTTTTAATCTTATTAATTAATGATGGAAATTTTTCTATGCGCCGACGGTGCAAGTGACCCAACACTTCTAAGATGAGATCGATCTCAACCTTTGATATTTATAGTCAACTTTTTTTTTTCAATAACCAACAAAATTGTGTTTAATGTAATATAACCATCAATTAATGTTTGTGCAAGTGCACGCGGGTGCTCTGAGTCCTCCTCGATGGATGATACTCAAAGACAATCTTTAGATTGCAATGTCGCTATTGCAGATTTTATTATCAGCGGTAGTTTGGACAAATTAAATTTTATCTGTCCTTGACCATGATACGGTGAACGGTGAATCAAATTCTTCCTTTAGAAGAGTGTTAAGATGAATTTATCTGGGGACCTACTACTAATTGTCTCTTCACTATTAAATCTGCAACTTGATTGCAATTTAATATGCATAACCATGACCTTATGCGAATAATGTGGAACTTGAATCTGCCATCTAAAGTGAAAATTGTTGGTTCCTTATAAGAGGGAGACTTAAGAGAAAGGATAGATTGCACACATTTTAATAGCACTAATGATATACGACTTGCCCTATGTGAGGCAAAATGCTGAAACTACTAATCATCTTTTTTGCACATGTCCCTTTACTCAAGATGTTTGGAGACTCTCAAATCTTAATTGTCTTCCTAATATTAATGATGTGTTCAAGTAAAACCCTAGTTTGTGTTTGGCTCAAACTCTAGGTTACTTGGGTTAAATTAGAAGGATTTAGATTCCTATTCAATGTACGATTACTTTCCTTGTATGATTGAGATTCTATGCATTGTAATCCTTTATATAAAGAGGCCCCTATTATCAATGAGAATACACAGCAAATTCCTCTCAAATTCAGTCTCTCTACAACACGTTATCAGCACGAGCCCTAACCTAGCCCTAAAAACAAAAAACCCGAAAACCCTTCTCACCAAAACTGCCGCAAGCTCCTAGCCCTTGTTAGCCATGCCCTATGCTACCCCTGCAACCCTTGCGCACCCGTGTGCGGCCTACTGCCCCTGCAGCATTGCCGCACGCTTGCTGCCCCCTGCAACACAGCAGCACACTCGTTTCTGTGCAGATCAGTCTGCTTTCACGCGCCGAAACGTCCTGTTGGGAACCTCTGATCAAAATACTTTCTTCATCAAAGTTGTTCATATCTGTCTCTTCTATTTGACCTCCAAATTTCAGCCATATTGGAGTCATTTTGAGACATGTACACCATTCAAGGTGGGAGCTGTTCAGCATGCTCTTTCCTGTGCATATCAGTCAGATTGCAAGCCCCGAAACGCCTAGTTCAGAACTTCTGATCAAAATTATTCCTTCATCAAAGTTGTTCACGTATGTCTCTTCTATCTAAATTCCAAATTTAAGCGCTATTGGAGTCATTTTGAGACCTGTACACCAATCGGAGTGAGAGCTATTCAGAAGCGAATTTGCTCCGAATTTCAACAAGTTTGATTCGCCTATGACTGAAGCTCGTCTGCAATCCTACAACGAGGTTCGAATACGCTCTGCAATCCTAAGAGGTATGGTTTACTAAAAGTTCCCGTTTTTGAAGTTTTTTTATTCTTTTTCGCTTCTTTTTCTCGAGGACTTGCAACCTCCCTTCTTCCACCCCCCTTTTTTTATCATAGAGGAGACCAAATTAAGCCGAACTGTGGGGGTTCGTGCTCACTCCAAGCTTGGAGCTTGTAGAGTTCTCCAAACTTAGAGTTTGTTGAGATAAAACGATTGACTGCAAATATCATTGTTTCGATCTAATCCAACCCCTCTTGGAATCGAATTTCTTGGAAACGACTACGCTCAGAAATTTTATTTGTTTTCGTAGTAGCCTTTTTCGCTCCGAAACTAACCCTAATTTCTTGTTCTCTTTCAGGATGAGTAACCTGAACAAATTGGTCTTTGCTCCATTGGGAACAACTGGCTCTGGATATCACAGGTGGGTTCGTGATATCATCCAGCATCTCAAGGCTGATGGAATCTTGGATACGATTCTCGAGCCTAGCAAGGACGTGATAACTGTTGAGCAAGCTTAAGCTTTGGAAGCAAAGAGAGCAGCCTTAGAGGCAAATAAGGCGAAAGCCATCATCCTAATGACTCGTCATATGGATGATTTGCTCTAGTATGAGTGTATGAATGAAGAAGACCCCAGAAGGCTATGAGTCTCACTCGAAGATAGATTTGGCAACGTCCGTGACTCCATGCTTCCTGACCTAGAAGTGAGATGGCATAGCCTCCGCTTCTGTGATTTCAAGCCAGTTCTTGACTACAACTCGGAAGCACTTCGCATTAAATCCTTAATGGAATTTTGTGGTAAAGAGATCACAAATGCGATGTTGATTGAGAAGACTCTCTCTACTTTCCCTGTCTCTGCATTGATGGTTGCTAAGAACTATCGAATCGATGTCACTGCAAGACGAATTACAAGGTTTCATGAGCTCATTGGAGCTATGAATGTCGCTGAAAAGCATGACAACATCCTTGTGAAGAAGTATAATTCGAGATCCATGGGAATAGAGCATATTCCGGAATCCAATAATAGTCGCGCCCCAAAGAGAGGGCGCCAAGAGCGAAACCCTAATCTTAGGAATACATTTGGACGTTCTGGTCCATATAATCGCTCTACTTGGGAAGGTAATCGCCAAAATAGGCGAACATGGAACCGAAGAGGTAGACGTGGAAAGAGAGAGGGAGGCAACGCCTCTGGCCATGTTGGTGGCGCCACCAACACTAAGAGCCATCTAAATGACGCTTTCAAAGCACCTCAATCAATGGAGTTTGAGCAAAGAGATGTATGTTCTCGATGTGGAGTGTCTGATCATTGGGCACACATTTGTAGAGCTCGTGGAGAAATTGTCACCGCCTACAAAGCATATTGTGAAGCAAGAGAAGCTCACTATATGGAATAAGAAGATCAAGAAGATGATCTAGAGTGAAGGGTTAAAGACTACAAATCTGGCTGGGATCAATAGATCGCCAATTCTGTTTAAGTCTTTGTTTTTCCAAGAGATGTAATAGGCAATTGCCACATATTTTTGTAGTAAATGCCAATGGTTTAGCTTTTCTTCAAAGTAGGCTCACTCAAAGTAAGTGTGATGTCTAGGAAGATTCTAACATTAGTGGTACTTAAGCAAGCCTTGCTCCACCGACATCTCTCTACTCACCTGGTCACATTTATTTTTGAATTATCGAAAGAAGTTAGATGACTACCATTGTTTTGCATTAGCTATCATTTTGGATTAGATTTTGTTTAGTCAAAGAGACAAAGATGCAACTCCGTTGGCTTATGAATAAAATTTTAAGTTTTTTATGACTCCATTTTGATTCTGAGCATATGACTTTTGTGACTACGATGGCTGGGCCATTAGTATTAATTCAAGGACATGGAATAGCTCCAGTTCCACTTGCCAAATGGCACCTTAATTACTGTCACAGAAACTCTCTACGCCTCTAGGGCGAATCACACCTATGAATAGCCAACGGATTCCATGCGAAAGCGCATGTAGAGAACGGAAATGAGTTCCTTTGCAATACCTCTAATGATTGTGAACAAAGGCACATCTTAGAGAAGTTTATGTGTCTCTCTAGTGGATTCTATGTCACTATTCGAGCTATTAATCCAATAAAGTTATGAGAGAAGATCTCTTGAATTTAGACACATATTGGCTTTGTCACGACAGGATAGATCATCCTAGTCATGATATGATGATCCGTCTACTAAACACTTCACATGAACATCATTCCTTTCGAGCGAAACGAAGCATGAATCAAAAGTTGATTTCTGGACTATGTGTGACTGACGCTGCTGCCTAGGGCACTGCCTCCATCCACTACCAGCATGGGGCTGGCACAGTCCCTATCCATGACACCATGGATAGCGTCCATCATGGTGATGGCGCCCCAGGTGATGCTGTAATCACCAACTTACTTCAAATAGCGTTTCAGACTCTCAGGCCTAACCAAAATTCTCATTGGTTACTTCTAAAGCCTCTCGCTCGTTTTACAAAGCCCGTTCCTTAGGGAAATTAGGACTAAGACCGTCCTATGCAAAGGAAATGAACATATTCATTCTGTTCTTACATAGAATCCATGGGGATTCTATGGATTGATTCAACCAACTTGCAGACGCTTAAATATTTCATGATATTGGTTGACACGCAAACACACTGGTCACGTGTTGTGCCATTGTCCACCTATAAATGCTGCTTATGCTACACTCCTAGCACATATCATATGACAATGGGCTCACTCCCCAGATCATCCTATTCATTCAATTGGATTTGACTATGCTAGAGAGTTTACATCGAAAGACTTTCGATGGATATTGCAATGGAACTGATGTTGGACATCACATTCCCATGTACACACCCAAATGGTCTTGCGGAAACGACTACGATGATAGTCTGGACATTGGTAATGCGGGCCAATCTCCTTATATCCGCTTGGGGTGATGCAATATCGCATGCAGCTATGCTAATTCGTCTATGACCCACCGCCACTCAATGTACCTCTGCGTTACAGCTAGTGACAGGGTACAAGTATCGTACTTACGCATATTTGAGTGAGCCATTTATGTGCCAATTGCGCCGCCACAGCGCTCTATGATGGGTCCTTACAAACGAATGGGCAACTACGTTGGATTTGAGACTCCAACAATCGTCCGCCACTTAATGCCCTTGCAAGGCGATCTCATTACCTCTAGATTTGCGGGTTGTCACTTTGATGAGACAGTCTTCCCGTCGTTAGGGGGAGATAAGAACAAGGATGTTCAGCAGGAAAGACAGGGATTGTCGTGGCCTGTCCCCACTATGTCTCATCTCGATCCCTGTTAAAGTGACGAGATCACACAAATATGCTGCAAACAAACCTGCAAGGAATGACGTCCCTACTAGAGGACGTAGCGCCACCCCACACGGAGGTGGGCATGGCGCCAACGCCAAAGAGAGTGGCACTCTGGCGTTACAGGCCATGGCCCCAGCTAGGATGCGTGGGAGGCCCGTAGGTTCGAAGGACACTTTGGCACATTCCAATCCTTTGATCATCAAGACTCAAAATCCGTCTCATGAAAATCTTCCGGGTTAGGGTTATCGTTGGGGGACGCCTCAAATTCAGAACCTATTCCTGAGAATATAGAGCTCTATAAAAATTACACTAGTGTACTTGAGACGTGGGATAGAAACTCCATCATAATTGATGATGTAGTTGCGTATTTCGCTACGCATGAATTTGTTGAGTCAGATGATATCGAACCACTCTCTGTTGATGAATGAATGCCAACATAGAGATATTTGGCCTAAATGGAAAGATGTGATCTAGGTTAAGATGGATTCTCTAACGAAGAGGAAGGTTTTCGAGCTAGAGATGCTAACACCTCCTAACATAAAACCTGTTGACTAATGGGGTCTTCGTTAGAAAGCGTGATGAGAAAAAGAGATGATAATCTCGCCTTATGGCGCAAGGCTTCTCATAAAACGCCCTGAAATCTACTACGATAAGACAGATTCTCTCGTATTGGCCGGATGTCATTGCACTCCACTACCCTATCAGTTTGGTAGTTTCCAAATAACTGAACATGCAGCTTATAAATGTGGTCACTAAGTATCTCTATAGGGATCTAGATATGGAATATACATGAAGGTTCATGGTGAACTTCATTTACCCAAGTCAAGTGGCTCTAGACCATGGAGCGCGTTTACAAAGAGATTGAAACGCTCGCTAAAATGACTACTTGATTGGGAAGGGATATGCCCACGCGTTTCATAACAAGTTTTGGATTCCATCGCGGTTCATGTTGGACATGATCTTCATTAGAAGCCCTTAAAGAGTTGAGGGAAACCGCTGAACACTTGAAATCCGATTTTGAGATTAAGGATTATGGGAGAACATGATTATGTCTCAGTTTGGAACTTGAGCATCGTGTCGATAGATGCTTAGGCATTTTGACAAAGTCAAACCTTCAAGCACCCCCATGATCGTCCGTAGTCTTGATCTTGAAAATGATCCTCTTCGGCTAAAGGATGATGACGAAGATGTGCTAGAGGCAGAAGTGCCTTACTTAAGTACAATAGGCGCATTATTGTACTTAGCTCAATGCACAAGACCGGACACCTCATTTGCAGTGAACTTGTTAGCTAAGGTATAGCTTTGCGCCAACGCAACGCGATTTTGATTGGTGTAAAAGCTATCTTTCAGTACTTGAGATGTACGATTGATATGGGCTTGTTCTATCCCTACAGAGAGATGATGGATTCGGATCCATCACACACCAGAAACGCCTCCAATGCTGGCCTGCGTTCTCTATCCCCATCCCAAAATGATATAAGTGTTTTGAAAGGTTTTACTGATGCTGGGTACCTCTCTGACTCACACAAAGGTCGCTCCCAAACTGGTTAAGTGTTCACCATGGGAAAAGACCATGATATCTTGGAGGTCTACAGAACAAACCGTCGCTATATCTTTGAACCATGCAGAGATTACTAATCTTCACGAAGTGGTTCGTGAATGTTTATGGATTGGATCCATAATCACGCATGTTCGAACAATTGTGGTTTGAAGTCTACCACATACCACAAGATGAGCCTACGAGCATATAGGATAATGTTGTTCGTTTTGAACAAATGAAGCTAGGCTACATCAAAAGCGACACCAAGCATAATCAGCAACAACAGACTCTCCTCAAGATCAAAGTGAATTAGGTTCAATCTGAGGAAAATATGGCAGACTTGTTTACTAAGTCATTGCCCAAATCCACGTTCGAGAAACATGTGGCAAGAATTGGCTTGCGAAAATTATCTGAACTCTCATGATCATAGTCATCAGGGGGAGACGCAGACATCGGGGGAGATGTCTACATGTTCACCTCGAAACATGAAGGGTGTGTTGTGCTCTTTTTCCCCTTCGACCGAGGTTATTTTTGTCCCACTGGATTTTTGTTACTCGGCAAGGTTTTTAACGAGGCAACGAGAGAAGCACTGCGTTTGGGCAACACAAGGGGGAGTGTTCAAGTAAAACCCTAGTTTTTGTTTGGCCCAAACTCTAGGTTACTTGCTCTAGTGGTGATAGGGTTAAATTAGAAGGATTTAGATTCCTATTCAATATACGATCACTTTCCTTGTATGATTGAGATTCTATGCATTGTAATCCTCTATATAAAGAGGCCCCTATTATCAATGAGAATACACACCAAATTCCTCTCAAATTCAGTTCTCTACAACATGATGAAATTATTCAATGGCTTCAAGCGCACTTTGTTGATCATTCTTGTGATAAGCAAGGTTTGGAAAAATTCTTTATGCTTTCCTAGCATGTTTGGTCCTCAAGAAATTACATGGTTTTCAGAATCATTAATCCAAGGCCTGCTAGAGTTGTGTATACTACTACTACGATTGGTTCTAGATTTTGGAGTCAAAACCTTCCGAATCAAAGGTAAACAGGGAATCAAACCATCAGATAGAAACGCTCCTCACAGTTTTGTTAAAATCAATTTTGATGGGTCAGTTAGCCAATCTTAACAAGGAGCATTGGATTTTGTAATTATCAAAGATGAAGAAGGGTCTCTCAAGAGCAACTCCGACAGCTTCTCTATCATTTATGTACTGTAGGGAAGTAAAAGTCAAAGCTTTAGCCTTTTTTTCTTCTCCAACTTCAATAGATTCCCTATTTTAGGAAGAAAACCAAATTCCCTAAATTTACAGCAATCTCTCAAAATTCCCTATTTTCCATAATTCTTCCTTTTTTTTTTTAATAGAAGTTGATTGATATTCAATAACCAACAGCCAAATGGCCATAGCTTACAAAACTTACATAAGAATTCCGGCAAGAAAATCTGGTAAAACCTATCCAAGCTAAAGCAAACTAATTAACATAATTGGGAAGCTCACAATTAAGCAAGCCTAATCTCTCCAAATTCCCTATTTTCTATAATTCTTCCTTAAATTTTAGAGATTGCTGTAAATTTAGGGAATTTAGTTTTTTTTTTTTTCCTCTTTATCTCTAAAATAGGGATAGTTTTAGAGAATCTGTTGGAGAAAAAGAGGCTCATTTTTTTCCTAAAATAAGGAAAAATCAAAATATGGGGAAGTTGTTGGAATTACTCTAAGCCGAAGAGATGGGAAAAATAATGGTTTCCCCTTGCCGAAGCGTTGACTTTAAGAGAAAGTCTTATTCAAGAAAATAATGTTGGTTTTTAGTATATTCAAGTGAAAGAAAATTTCAAAGTTATAATTGATTGTGTCAACAGCTCTTGTGCTCCTCCCTTGGTGGATTAAAACAATTATCCATGCCATGTCATTCTCAAGCTCAAAAATTCATTATTTTCATGTTATTTCCATCTTCATTTCTTAGAAGCAAATTTTACTGCAGATATATTGGCAAATTATGGTTAATCCTTTAGAGATACTCAAATTTGGCAACATGGTCTTTCTCTATCTACTCTCTCAGCTTTTAGCTTTGACTTGTCCAGCACGGGGTGCGTATAGAACATAGTATCTAGTTTGTTGTTGTAGTCTTTTCACATAAAAAAGAACAAAGAAAAAAGAAAAAAGAAAAAAAGAAACCACTCTACCGAAAATCCCATTAGAGTTGGGCAAATGAAATCTTTTGTATCCTTGCCAAAAATTAAGGGGGGTGTATTGTATATGGAATTAGTGGAACTTTTTAAGAAATCTATAGAATTTAAAAGTCTGGGTGTATTCAATTTAGACTTTCAGCAGTCCATGAAAGTCTTGGGGTATTCGATTAGGATTTTTAAAGACTTTATGAATCCCACCAAAATCTAGGGGTATTCAATTAAGACTTTTAAAAATGAACAAAAGTTCAGAGATATTCAAAATTTCATTCATACTTATGGAATTAGAAAATCAAGGATAATCATGGACTTTGTAATGTTAACTATACATACCAAATTCCAATAATTTTCTAGCCACAAGACAAAAGATTTGAAAAATTTTATCAAAGACTTTTTTATTTTTTTATTTTTTATTTTTT
Organism: Rosa lucieae; assembly: GCA_024704745.1. NCBI lineage: Eukaryota > Viridiplantae > Streptophyta > Magnoliopsida > Rosales > Rosaceae > Rosa > Rosa lucieae. The sequence goes on from JANPXK010000813.1 coordinate 27,628, forward strand.
TTAAATCTATCAAAGTTTTCTCTCTACGCGCAAAGAGATTGGTTATCTATCGTCTCTCTTTCTTGTTTCTTCTTACCTTTTCTCTAACCTTTCATGATATCAATATTTTTTTATACCTAACATGTTCATTGTGGTTGTTGAATGTGAAATTTTTTTTTGTTCAATTGTGATACTTGGAACCCTAATTTGCAATAAAAAAATGATTTATGAAACCCTAAGACCCAAATATTGTGGTCTACCCCTAAAACCTTGAATAGTGTTGCTATGAAATACTAGGTTTTGTCTTATTAATTAATTATTCTCATTGGTTTAAATTTATATCATTGTTCAAGGAAAGCTTGAACAATTGAATTTCAATTGATTGATTATAGATCAAGACATTGATCAATATTTTTATGATATATGTTAGTAGGTGAAAACAAAATTGATGAGAATTACATCAAGTGATCTATATTGTATCTTTAAGTTGATTGGGAGATTAGAAATGAGAACAAACTAGCTAGACAGGGTAATAGTCATTCATTTGAGTCAAGTTCTACTAGAAGATACTCGACCATTGAATAGGCAGCGAGTAATTATCTTGCTTTGCATTTGGATTGCATTGGTTGTGTTCTTTGTTTTTTTTTTTTTCATTTACTAGAAAATCTATAGAAGTCATTCATAATAAAGTATATGGATAAAATATATATATATATATATGGATTTTCAAGAATGAATAAAAATTATGTTGCTAAAATCAATGGTTTTTAGAAATCAATAGCAGTCTATCAACTTTTTAAAGAGTCTGTGGACTTTTCAAAAAGTCTGTCAATTAAAAAAAGTCTGCACAAATCCAAATACAATACACCCCCCCTAAGTAATTAACTACTCTCTAGTCTATTTTACTCCCTTATTACTTTTAATTCACTTGTCAATAATCTAGGGGTTGATTTATTTCATTAATGTAGACTCAGAAAATATATGGCTCTCCATCTCTCTAGAAAATATATGACTTTGTTTGACGAATTTTCATTCGGTTTTTCTCTCCATTAAGACTCAATTAAAGTGAATTTGAAGTAGAGTGATGCCTCTCTAGTTGGGTATCAGCAGAGGATCCAACTAGGTTGGAAGCGACTGAAGGAAGATTAGTGTTTGCGGCTGGGGGCCAGTCCAACTAGTGCAAGTGTGCGACGGAGTTGTTGGCTCGATCTTTTATCATCAATGAGGGAGGAGGTGTGCCCAAAGAAAGGTGATGAGGAAGGCAGTGCTCCGATTTGCAAAAAGGGTGACAAGCAGTTGTGTGCTCCGGGATAGGGTGGTGCATTTCCTGATGCATTGAGCTATTGGGGTGGCATCTCTCATAGGTACCTGCGACGGAGGAAATGAGGTGCCCAATTCTGGTTAGGTGTCCAGATTAGTTTGGATGCCCAAATTAATATGGGTGTCTAGACCGGTTTAGAGGGCCTGAAATTCAGGTGTCCACAACAGTTCAAAGTGTTTATTGGATTTGGGCCCCTGGTTCAGGCTGATGGCCTCTAGCTCACTTGGATTTTAGATTTGGGATTCGAGTGGAGATCAAGGCTATCTAGTCTCTATTAGTTCTGTTTGTGTACTTTGCTTATTTACTATGCGATTCATAGTGAATATGCTTGCTTTAGAAATAAGCTAGTGAATGTTGAACTATTCTATATACCACTTGTTCTTATTTGTCTATGGTTGGCTGTAGAAATGTATGTAATGTAATGGTCTAACTTAAGATTTGACTTTACTCAAAAAAAAAAAAAAAACTAAATAATGCAGACTTAAGAAACTCATACAGCTAGCAAAGAAGCATGAAGCATAAAATGTAATAAAATTGAAAAAGTGTTTGCTGCTAAGAATCAAATTTGTTGATTACTTGTAGTTGCATCTACATAACCTCGGAACAACTATTTCACAGCAAGTAGTGTTAGAGGTTAGACAAAATGATTAAAATGAAATATCTCAGAAGAAGCACATAAAAACTTATATACTATAATTGGCATATTAGGAGTGCTGTAATAGTCGCATCCTAGTTTAGGACTGCAATAGTGTATCTATCCTAATGTCTGCAAATTTACATGACTATGACATATATAAGATTGATATAGTATTCTGATCCTAAGTTAGGATGCATAAATCATTGCAATCCTATTACACAATAATCTCATATGTAAGATAATGACTATGTCAAATACAAGATTGTTATAAACAGCAACTCGAATCATAAATGATAAGGATAATCTGCAGTAGAATAAGTGTAAATTTAAAGCAAGATTTATAAGAGCATGTGATACTAACACGATGGAGTGCCACTGTCCATTGATACTTCTTCAAGATCCACTCTTTATCTCAATTGTTAGATGGGACAATTATTTGAGTGTGTATAGTGTTCTTGCAGGGATCAATGTAGGTTGTTCAATCTCCTTATATAGATAAGGCAAATGAGGCAGTTCCTTTCATCGAGGAACTGTCATGTAACTGCCATATTTTTGTCTGATTGGTTTGATCCAAATAACCATACAATTTGAATTTCAAATTCAAAACAAATCATTATCATAAAACCAATTCTCGATTACAGGTTTTATGTATTTATATGTGTTACTATTTGGACTCAAAACATCTCACATATATCAGCTTAAGAAATATTGCTGATATCTAGTTCTAATGAGTTTTACAATCTCCCACTGAACTAGATATCAACAAGATTGTTTATATATATGAGTTGCTTCCAAAATGTGCACCTGAGTCCAACAACACAATCTGTTTTTTAAGGTTCTGTCAATTATACTTAACTACATTGAACTAGAGAAAATTACAATGCTTGGATAAAACATTGGTCTTCTAAAATCACAATACAATGAGCAGAATCACATGAACTACCTCAAGTATGATTTTGTACATGTTTCAAAATATACATTAATCAATTTGTAATACCTGTATGATCCAAAATCATTTCCAACTTGATAGAGAGCTGTATCTATATTTGCTGATTTCATATCAGCATTAGAATTTCTGCATATGTACATCCATAATCTATACAGCAAATGAATGTTGAAAATTTGCTTCATTCTAATAATGAATATCAGATAATGAATTTCATGAAGTTGATTGATTAAAATAAATACAGTCATACAGTTTATTTATATAACTAATTCACATGAAATGCATCACACATCTATAGAATCTAAGACTCCCATATTCTTCACATGATTGATGAACACAGAAACTGGTAACGCCTTGGTTAAAGGATCTGCCAGTTGCTCCTTTGTTCCTATCTTAATCACCTCCACCTCATTGTCTCTAACACTTTCTCTAACTGAAAAATATTTAACATCTATGTTTCTAGAACCAGATGTTCTTCTGTTATTCTTTGAGAAGAATACTGCTGCAGCATTATCACAATAAATAGGCAGAGGTCTTTCTATGGAATCTACCATCCCCAATCTCAATATGAAATTTCTTAGCCATAAATCATGTGCAGTAGCTTCATAAATGGCTATGTATTCTGCTTGAAACGTGGAAGTGACTGTTAAGGATTGCTTGTTTGTTTTCCAAGAGATTGCACCTCCAGCTAGCATGAAAATATAACCTGATGTGGATTTCAAATCATCTGAGTCTTGCTTGTATGATGCATCAGTGTAAGCTTCTACTCTTAATTCCTGATCCTCCAATTTCTTATACACAAGCATATGATCTCTTGTGTTCTTCAAATACCTCAAAACTTTCTTCCCAGCCACCCAATGTTCATGTCCTGCATTTGATTGGTATCTTGACAACATATTCACAGCAAAAGCTATGTCGGGTCTAGTGCAAGCCTGAGCATACATTAAACTCCCAACTAAGCTAGCATACGATATCTTCTCCATTTCTTTCCTTTGCAATGCATTTTGAGGACACTGACCTTTATGTGATTTATCACCTTTTAACCTTGGTGATTCACCAAACCTGCATTTCTCTAAACCAAACCTCTGCAGCATCTTATCAATATAGTTTTTCTGAGACAAACCAAGTGCGCACAAGCTTCTGTTTCTGGTAATCTCAATTCCAAGAACATAATGCGCTTCACCCATGTCCTTCATATCAAAGTTTTGCAGCAAAAAATCCTTGGTAGATTTCAGTAGATTGATATTGCTACTGGCTAGCAAAATATCATCTACATATAGGATCAAAAATACCACTTCACTCCCACTGATCTTGCAGTATATACATTCATCTAACTTATTCTCTTCAAATCCAAACTTGGTAATGACTTCATCAAACTTTAGATACCATTGTCTGGATGCTTGTTTGAGTCCATAAATGGACTTTTGGAGTTTGCAGACTTTCTTCTCATCATTAACAAATCCCTCTGGCTGTAACATATATATCTCTTCAAGCAAACTTCCATTCAAAAAGGCTGTCTTGACATCCATCTGGTGCAACTCCAAATTGTAGTGTGCCACCAAAGCCATGATCACTCTGAATGCATCCTTTGTAGAAACTGGAGAAAATGTCTCATTGAAGTCAATACCTTCCTTTTGATTATATCCCTTTGCAACCAATCTGGCCTTGTGCCTCTCCACTTTTCCATTTGCATCCTTTTTGGTTTTAAAAACCCACTTGCAACCTATGGGTTTCATATCTTCTGTTCTATCAACCAAAATCCAAACTTCATTTTTGGACATACTCAAAATCTCATCCTGCATTGCCATCTTCCATTGCTCATTATGCTTTGATTGCATAGCCTCTGTTAGTGATACTGGATCTTCTTCCCCCAAATCAAGTTCAGCTTCAGTTAAGTATAACTTGTAGTCATTAGAAATTGCTGGTTTTCTGGTTCTAGTAGATCTTCTCATTGTTTCTGATGCACCAGCAATATCAACTTCTGAGTTTTCAACACTTTCAGATTGCTGAACTTGATTTTCATTTACTGCCTCTGCTACTGTGTTTTCATTTTCAGATGCCACTACTTCTGCAAGTTGTGTCCCATTGTCTAGGGCTGGTATAACACTGCAATCCTGATCTGGGATTGATGCATTGCTGCAGTCCTGATTTAGGACTGATACTTCACTGCAATCCTGATAAACGAACCATTCTTTCATATTCTGATGTGTTTGTTCTATGCTTGAACCTTCATCTATCTTTTCAATATCATCATAAAATGTGGCTCTGTGAGTTTCAAAAATTCTAGTGCCTCTTCTTGAGTTGTAGAACTTGAATCCCTTCGATTTTTCTGAATATCCAATGAAATGAGCACTGACAGAGAGTGAATCCAACCAGGGTCGGCCCTAAGCCTAGGCGAGCAGGCCCAGGTTCAGAGCCTCAAATTTTAGGGGCCTAAAAAAAAATGTAGGTCTGCAGATATATTTTAGGGGCCTCAAATTCCAAAGGTCTTATGTGCCATGTTGGCAATCCGCGTGACCTTGCTCTTAACCAATCAGTGCACAGCATCGGGTCCTATATGTTAGAACTCCACTACTTTACTCATTCCATCACAGAGCAACTCCCAACCCACTCTCTCTCTCAAATCAGGTCTATGTCCAGGTCAAGCAACGCTGGGCTTCAATTTCAGTGGGTAGGATCGCCCAGTTTCTTAAGTCTGGCCAGTACGCTGAGCGTGTCGGCGCCGGAGCTCCGGTGTATCTTTCAATTGTCCTTGAATACCTGGCTGCCGAGGTGAGTTTTAATTTTTCTTAATTTGCTCAATACTTGTTCAATTGAGAAATTAGGGTTTCGAGAATTGGGGATCTGGATTTTAGGGATTTTGTATTTGTTTTGAATTAATCGGTTTTCAAATCGGGAGTTTATGTTTCACATTTTTGAGTTTAATTTGGATATTTGTAGCTAAAGACTGGAAATTATTGGGTTTAAGGTTTGTTGAAGGGTGGAATGATGTTGATTTGGTTTTGTTAGCTTGATATTTTGATGGGTTTTGGATTAGCTGCTTGAAGTTTTGATCTTTAGGTATGTGCTGATTTGGTTTATGAATTTGGGAATTTAGGTTTTAGAGCTTGCTGGCAACGCAGCTAGGGACAACAAGAAGAACCGTATTGTACCTAGGTGTACAATCTCAAATTAGCTATGGTTTTTTGTTGAACTAACCCTTCGTACTATATACTCACAGATGTAATATGTATACAAATGCTATGTTGGCCTTTTCGATCTAAATTATGCATCATAAAATATCAGAAATTGCCATTTTCTGTTCTCAACATTATGAGTTTTGCTTTGTTCTCTGATGAACTTGCCATTGGCTAAGGCATGTAGCAGTAGAGTTTTGAGCCTCGAATTTTTTCTCGCCTTGAGCCTCCAAACTCACAGGGCCAGCCCTGAGTCCAACTTATCATTCTTCTCCATGTTATAGACTCTTGCTTCTGCTTTACAGCCCCATACATGCATATGATTCAAGCTAGGCTTGTATCCACACCAAAGCTCAAAAGGAGTTCCTTTAACAACTTTACTTGGTGTTCTATTGCATATGTAGTTGGCCGTCTTTAAGGCTTCCCCCCATAAATACTTTGGAAGCTCAGATCTTGCAAACATGCTCCTTACCATATCCATTAAGGTTATGTTTCTCTTTTCAGAGACACCATTCTGTTGAGGTGTGTACGGTGTTGTATATTGAGCTTTAATGTCACATTCTTCCAAATACATGGCAAAAGGACCTTTGTGTTGTCCTTTCTCAATATACTTTCCGTAGTATTCACCACCTCTATCTGATCTTACGATTTTGATAAGTTTTTTAGTTTGTCTCTCAACTTCAGTTTTGAACACTTTAAAAACATCTAAGACTTGAGACTTTTCAGAAATTAAATAAACAAAGCAATACCTAGAATAGTCATCTATGAAGGTGACGAAATAACAATTTCCATAAATGGTTTGGACCTGAAAAGGACCACAAACATATGTATATATGAATCAGTTCAAGCAAGTTTTCAGCTCTTTTAGAACCATAATTTCTAGCATTAGTCATCTTGCCTTTCAAACAACTCACACAGGTTTCAAAATCACCAAAATCTAATCGTGGTAAAATACTTTGCTTAGCAAGTTCTTGTAGCCTAGACTTAGAAATGTGTCCCAACCTCTTATGCCATATAAAAGTTGCAGAACTAGGATTGCTCTTCCTTTTGGATCCTGATGATTTGTTTATTTACAGAACATCTTGAGGTTGGGATACTGCATTACTGACACAATCGACTAACCAATGACCATCTATCAATTTAGCATCACCAAAACAAACATTTTTAAAATAGAAATACATATCTATATTATTACTAGAAAATCCATAGTCACCACCTAATACAAATTGAGAACCTGAGATCAGGTTTCTCTTTATTGCTGGAATACAGTAAACATTGTTCAGTACTAATACAAACTCATTCCTAAAACATAATTCAACAACTCCTACTGCTTGAACTGCCACCCTTTGGCCATTTGCTGCACAAACTCTTGTCTCATTCATTCTTGGGATTGTTATCCTTGATAATCTCTGTAATGAATTGAAAATATGTATAGGTGAGCCAGTATCAAACCACCATGAGTTGTCAAAATTAAAAACTTTAGACTCTACAAGAAAAATAGTTTTTGACAGAAATGTACCTTTCTTGTTCAACCAATTCTTGAATCCCTCATAATCCTTCTTGAAATGGCCTAACTTCTTACAAAAGAAACATTTCTTAGGACCTGAGAGCTTGAGAGACTTACCCTTATTTAGATCAGTTTTCATAGGGTCTTTAGAAGTGCTTCCCTTGAACCTTTTATTTCCAAAGCTTTTCTTAAACTTTGGCTTTGACATGAGATTGATACTCACTGCTTTGCCTCTCTTATTCACTTCATCCTCCTCCTGCACACAAATAGAGATAAGTTCATTTAAACTCCATTTTTCCTTCTATGTGTTGTAGAGGCTTTTGAGGTGGCTGTATTGTTCTGACAGTGAGTTCAATAGCAAATGCACCAGAAAAGAGTCTTCAATGGTCACATTCAGACCCTTAAGTTTTCCAGCAACGTCAATGCCCTACATTATATACTCTCTTATGTTTCCTTGACCATTGAATTTCATTCTGATCAATTTGTTCATCAGATTTCCAGTTTCAGCCTTGTTTGATACTTTGTATTTCTCTGCAATTGAGTTGAAGTACACTCTTGCATATTCTGAGTCTGGTATTCCCCCTTTCATAGCATCTGTCATGCATTTGTTCATACAAATAATGGCCATCCTGTTGTGTCTGTGCCATTGTTGGAACTTGTCCCTTATTTCTTTGTTTGCATTGGCAGGTAAGTTTGCAGGTGGTTCCTCTCTCAGAACATGATCAAAGTCCAGGACTCCCAGGTTCAGCTCTATGTCACTCTTCCGCTTCTTAAAGTTCAAGCCATTGAGGAGTTCAATTTGATTGATACTCATGGGAAAATGCATGGCTGTGATACAATGAATTTAAATCAATCATATTGCTCTAGTGAAATAATTAATACACCAGAAATATAGGTCCCAGATGTTAATCCAAATAGCATCTTGATGGAAAAATACATACTAATCAATAAGCTATAACATTTTCAAGAATTGGTATCATTTGTGATACACCGATCTCTAATGTCACATGATTGAAGTATATATGTAAACTCAAATAACCAAATGTTTGGAAACTAATTTCTTTGGAAACTAGTATCAAATTAATTTTAAGTATAAGTGAGTCTATGTTTTCTGTTGATAAATGAGTCAGTTTATCCATTTATACAACAACCACTTTGATGGTATGATATATATGTATGAATAAGATGATCCAGAACACTTCAATTTGAATATAATCTTGAATACATGGCTACTTTGGCAGCATAATGTGTTGTATCATATATGCAGTAATTTCTGAAAATATTCTATTCTGCAGATCTTCAAGATTATTGTCATGTATTATCTTGTAGATAAGTATCGTAGATAAATTATGAATCATAAAGCATGATGACCTTATTAACTTTGCAATGCAATTTGAAAATCATAACATGAATATCCAAGGGCACCACTTATGCAGAAGTTAAACAAATTTAAATTGCAGCAAGGATTCTAGTTCAAGAACCTGTTGTGCAGTAATATGTAAAGACTAAAACAAATACTTAAACAATCTTTATTAGAGCATAGTAGGCTCTGATACCAATTGTTAGAGATTATACAAAATGACTGCAATGACATATCTCAGAATAAGCACATAAAAACTTATATACTATAATTGGCATATTAGGAGTGCTATAGTAGTCGCATCCTAGTTTAGGATTGCAACAGTGTATCTATCCTAATGTCTGCAGATTTACATAACTATGACAGATATATGATTGATATAGTAATCTGATCCTAAGTTAGGATGCGTAAGTCATTGCAATCCTATAACACAATAATCTCATATGTAAGATAATGACTATGTCAGATACAAGATTGTTATTAAACAGCAACATGAATCATAAATGATAAGGATAATCTGCAGTAGAATAAGTGTAAATTCAAAACAAGATTTATAAGAGCATGTGATACTAACACGATGGAGTGCCACTGTCCATTGATGCTTCTCCAAGATCCACTCTTTATCTCAATTGTCAGATAGGACATTATTGAGTGTGTGTGTGTGTAGTGATGTTTTGCAGGGATCAATTTATTCTCTCAATATTTTATTGTTATGTTTGACTTGGTATCAGAGCAAAGATCTGAAAAGGACTTTGTCTCTTCTTTTTTCTTTAGTCTTCTCTGAGTCCAAGGAAGATAATTGACTTTGAACCCAGTTATTTGGGTCTGTCTCTGTACGACGTCGCTCTCCACTTTGGCAGACGCCAGTCTCTCTTCCTGGTCGGCTTCGTCTTCAACCAAAGACCGCCGGTGCTCTCCTCTTATTCAGGTTGACTTCGTCGTTCATCCAAGAACGTCCGTCCAACCATCTTCATCGTCCGGTAGCTCACAGATTGACCGGCGACCTTCTCAACACAGATCGCCTTCGTCTTTAGCCCAGACTCAAGTCGACGTCATCCAGCCAAGCCGCTCAAATCCCAGTCGCTGACATCAGTTCTCGTCTTCCGCCCAGACTAGACGTCCTCTTTTCCTCTTCGCTAGATCCAGCAATTTACTTTGGGCACTCACCCAAAGATCGATTTCTCCAGATCAGACTTGACCCAGTCCCGTCCGACCAACTGCAGTTGTGCTCTAGTCCACGATCGTACCCAGACTCGACTCAGTCCGGCGTTGGGTCAACTAGGTCAACTCGGTCCCACTCGGTCAGCCCAGTCAACCCACTTGGTCAGCAACAGGTTACCCTTTAAAAAAAAAAAAAAAAGGAAAAGTGTTTCTGTTATTTGTTATTTTGGAGCCTTCTATTCTTCTTATTTCCGCTGCATACTTTGAGATTTATATGTTTTCTTTTTGCTACTGTACTATTGCAATGGGTGGTGATGACAGTGAAGGTCAGGGTTCCAAGATTAATGAGGTCCAAAAAGTTGAGGTTTTTGTTCGAAGTTCAGACGGTGATTCTTTTGGAGGTACAAAACTCAATGGTACCAATTTTCGAACGTGGAAGAAGAATATGTCTGTCCATCTTCGGGGCATACACAAGATGCGGCATGTTACTGGTACAACCAAAGCTCCTAGTGAGGAGGATGTGGATGCATATACTAAGTGGGAGGATGATGATGGATATGTGATGGCAATCTTATTCAAATCCATGACTGAAGATGTGCTACAGTTGGTGGAAGAGTGTGAGACTGTTGAAACAATATGGAAGACATTGGGAGATCTGTATACAAATGAGTCTGATTTTATACAGGTTCATGAATTGATGTGCAAAGCTGGCAGTATGCAACAGAATGGGCAACCAGTAGTTGTGTATTTCACCAAGCTGAAGAATGTATGGGCTGAAATTGATCAGAAACGTCCTTGCAAGATCAAGAATCAGGAAGATCTTGTGTGGTACCAGAAGGAAAAGGAACTTGAAAGGGTTCATGTATTCTTAAGAGGGCTTGATAAGAAGTATAGCAGTGCCAAGGGAGAATTACTCAGAATGACATACCCTCCTAGTCTGAACACAGCTTTTACATACATCCGCAAGGATGAGTCTCAGCAGGAAAGTATCAAACATGTACAAGTTGAAGTATCTAGCCTAGCCATTCAGGCTAAGTCACCAGCTCTTGTCCTTCAGCAGCAGAATTCAGCCCCACTTCATCAGTAAGGTTTCTCACAGGGCTTCACCAACCGCCCTCGTCCCCAATGCTCTTACTGCAATGACCTTGCACATGTTCGAGAGACTTGTTGGAAATTGAATGGGTACCCTAAAAAGAAGGGTTATCGTCCTAAGGCAAAGGCAGCTGCAGTTTAGTTAGTCCAAGAACCAGACTTCTATAGTGTGGCCGGACAAGACCATCATAAAACAGGTGGAGCTACTCCTACAACCTCTATAGCTGGTCGTGGTAAAATTGGTATGGCTTTAAAAGTTTCTAACTTTGTTGGTTCTGATACATGGATTATTGATTCTGGTGCCTCCGATCATATGACTTATGATAAATCATATTTTACTGAATTATCTTACCCACCAGTGTCCTATGTAACCAATGCCAATGGTGATGCCTTTCCTACGTTAGGGTCAAGGACAGTTCGTATTACTCCTACCTTAGAACTTCATAATGTGTTATATATGTCTGACTTGTCTCACCATCTGATATCTGTTCCCCAGTTGAATACTGAGTTTAAATGCTTTGTAACCTTTTATCCTATGTATGTGATTTTTCAGGATCTTCTCACCAGGGTGGTAATCGGTCGGGGGTATCTGAAGGGCAGGTTATTCCATTTGGATCAGACATACACAGGGGAGAAACCAAGAGCACAGTCCCGAGCCGCTTTGACTTCGAGTTTTGATAAGCTAAGTGAAATTTGGTTGTGGCATTGCCGTTTAGGGCATCCCTCTTTTAGTCTTATGAGAAAAACCATGCCTACTTTGTTTTTTGGTGTGGATGAATCCATTTTACATTGTGAAACATGTGTTTTGGCCAAGAGTCACCGTGCTACTTATTCTCCTAGCATTTCTTATAAAAGTGTTATTCCTTTTGAGTTGATTCACTCTGATGTTTAGGGACCTTCTAAAGAGCCCACTGTATCGGGTATGAGATACTTTGTGTTGTTTATTGATGATTATACGAGATTGTCATGGGTTGCTCTTCTTAAAACCAAAGATGAAGTGTTTCCATCTTTTCAAACCTTCTGCACTCTTGTCCAAACACAGTACCATAGCCCGTTAAAGTCTTTCGGTCTGACAATGGGGGAGAATATGTTAATCATGTTTTCCAAGAGTTTTTCAAAACCCATGGGATTGTTCACCAAACTACATGTCCACAAACACCATAACAAAATGGAGTGTCTGAAAGAAAAAACCGTCATTTACTTGATATGGCTCGTGCCCTTCTCTTTAGTGCTCATATGCCTAAGTATCTTTGGGGCGATGTTGTGCATGCTTCCTCCCATCTTATCAATCGTCTTCCATCTAGTGTCCTTCAGGGAAAAATTTCATTTGAGGTTCTTTCCACTCATGTCTCCTTACCTTCATTTCATAATCTTCCAGCTCATGTCTTTGGTTGTGTTGCTTTTGTACATGTCCCCAAAAACCAGAGGTCTAAGTTGGATGCCCGGGCACTTAAGTGTGTATTTGTTGGCTACGGAGGCTATCAGAAAGGGTACAAGTACTACCATCCACCTACCAGAAAGTACTATGTGACTATGGATGTTACCTTCTTTGAGGACATGAGCTATTTTTCCTCTTCAGATACAACTCTTCAGGGGAAGAATTCATATTTTGAAGAGCTGTATCATGGAGAGGGGGAGGAATCAAAAAGAAGGGAAGAAATCACGCAGGTACGTAGCTGGTATTTTGACAGATCCTATTGAGACCATCAGCTCATCACCTCTAGAAGCAAAAGCTCCAGACACTGAAAATGAAGTTGAAGACACAACCGCCCCTCCTGCCATCGCTTCTACCCCTGACCCACAACTTCCTGGTATTGAAGATCATCCATTTGAGGTATGTCCACCCACTGGTACTAGTAGTAGTGAGTCTAATGTTGAGCAATATGTGCCAATTGGTTTTGGATGTGAACCCCAGATTACTTTATCATGGTATCAGAGAGGATAATCCCACGTGTGCATGCCTAACAGCCACACAGGCTCCATGTCACCCAATGTTGTCCACGTGTATGGCTTGAAAATTCGCCACACGTGCGGGGGCGTGTTGAGATTATACATCCAACATGGTAAAAATGGAACCTTGCCTATAGGTTTATAAGGGTTTTGGGCCACTCCTACTACTAGAAAAACATGTACTTCCACACGGATGGATTCTGTGTGAATACATTGAAATACACACGGAAATCTGTGTGTATGGGTAGTTTCACACAGTACAGTCACAAATTTAGAATTTGTATGTGTTGCGAGCGTTGCTAAATCACTTTCACACGGAAAGCTCGTCTGTGTGAGCTATATTAGGTGGGTCCCGTATGAATCCCAATTATATTAACTTCCAAATTTACAAACATTTGAATTTTTGTAATTTCCAGATTATTCAAATATTAGATATTTATTTTTAGGTCCTCCATTTATTTTCATGTTGTTTTAGGTCCTTCTTTGAAGTTTTAGAAATCTGGAGATCTTTCCTTCATTGTTCTTCATTGAGATTTTGCAAATCTGGGAATTATTCCTTCATCATTCTTCACTGAAATTTTGCAAATATGGGAATTTTTCCTTCATCGTTCTTCATTGAGATTTTGCAAATCTGGGAATTTTCCTTCATCATTCTTCATTGAAAGTTTGCAAATCTGGGATCTGTATGCTGTAAATCATACACAAGTATTGGTGCAAATAAGATCCAGTTTCAGCTACTCAATCTCTGACGCAATACAGATCAGTCAATTTGAATCCAAATAAACAACAAACCAAAAGTGATTATATATACCTTTATGAATCTTTATTTGTTTGCCACAGTCAATCATGTCGATCTGTATGCTATGAGAAACAATCACAAGAAAGAGCTAAGTGAGGAAATTGAATTACAAATAACACTACAATAATCAGTCTTTCTTGCTAAGTAACACCACAAAACATAAACCCAATTACAAGCAAAGAACATAGCTTTTGAATTTTTCCATCGTTGAAGACGAAGAGGAAAACCCAGCAATGTAGCCTTCTTGCTTCTCTACCGGACTCGAGCAGGGTGAGGATGTCGCCCTCCCGGACAGAACCCTTGACTTTTCTCATGATGAACTGGTTCTGGTCGTTGAGAAACTTGACTCAGACTTGGGTCACCTGACCTCTAGATCCAATCCGGCCCATCACTTGCACCACCAGGGTGTGCTTCACAGTCGATTCCATGCTCAGATTTGGGAGCTCGAGATGAGGATATGGAGGAGGAGGAGGCTTGGCTTGGAGGTTGGAGGCGGGGTGTCTGGGTATGTAATGTTAATATCCCAACTCGCTCCCTTCTTGAGAGAGAAAATCGGGAGAGAGATGAGAGATCTTGAGAATGAGGGAGATGGAGAGAATAGTTTTTTTTTTTTTTTTTGGAATAAAAGAGAGAATAGTCTTTACTCTTTCGATCGAGATGCAGAATTAGAATTTTATTATTTATATTTTTACACAAATCTCCGTGTGAAATATTAAGCTGGTATTAGAATTTTATTATTTATATTTTTTACACAGATATCCGTTGTGAAATTAAGTAGATATTATAATATTTTATTTATATTTTTACACAGATATCCGTGTGAACTAATTATTTCACACAGACTCCGTGTGTAAATTGACTTGTAAAATATTGCGTCCCAATCTGAACCCTATGTGGTCACAATAGTCAGTGTGAAAAATATTTACACACGGATTTTTGTGTGTACTATAACACTTTATACACTGATATTCGTCCGGGTAAAGCTCTGTGACAATACCATCCATGTGAAAGAACCTGTTTTTTTAGTAGTGTCCATCTATTGCCAATTGGTTTTGGATGGGTTCAAATTACTTTAACCTGGTATCAGAGCAGGTCCTTCTCCAATTGCGTCTCCACGTAGGCACGTATCATGAGCCCAAATTGGGGCTCCTTGTATTGCCATCGAAATTACCAAGTGTCCAGTATTGGTCTTGGATTGTATTGACCAAATCTCCGATATGAGACTTGTCCCAATTTCCACATTGGAAATTGGATTAATTAATTTCACGTGCAGACCAAGAGTTAGGTTGCAAGTGGGGGTGTGTTGGAGAGGAAATATCCCACGTTGGATGTTAACGTTAGTGATCCGTGGGGATCTCTAGTTAGCTTTAGAGAGAGAGAGAGAGAATGAGTGACACAAGCGAAGTATAGTGGTTCGCCTCCGCATGAGCGGGAGGGACTACGTCCACTTGAATGTTTAACTATGTGTGTTGAGCCTTGCGGCCTAACATGATTACAAAGTGTTTATCATGGTGTGAATGGTGTTGAGTTGTGGGAGGAGGCATTCCTTTTATAGATGAAGGAATGCTTCTCATTACTTGTTCTTCGATGTGGGACAAGCAAAGTTACTATTCTAGTCTATTTAACATGTAGAAAGCTATGTTATGGGGGCATCTTGGCAAGGGCGGAAGGTGGCTTCCCGGTGGCGGATTTGCGACTTCCGGATTACCGCCAGCCTAAACATAGGGCTACACGATGCATGTCTCGGTTGGGCCTTGCCATGTCTTGTGGATGTCCCAAAGTAGGTGTTACTTATGCTTGGTGATGTAGCAAACTAGTCATGCTAGTAGAGGTATCTACAAGTCCCCGAAGTCCGCAAGCAAGAGGAGCTTCTTGGTTGGGGAGTTATACACATGATGTCACCAAGCATAAGTAACCGGGCGGTACGGAGCCCCTACAAGTCCCCGAGCTCCGTAAGCAAGAAGGGACTCATGAACCTGCAAAACAAAGACAAAAAACAGGCATATGTAGGACTCTCGTTGCATTGGGCAACAAATGTGAGTTGCACTTATATGCGTTGGCATATACGAACGTACGGGGTGCATGATACATGTTGATGTATACACTGGAATGGCGCCGAGTACGATCGCTTATGACGTACAAACTCGAGAACGCGTATGGTCATGTGAGCATATGGATTGCATATGATAAATGTAAGTTGCATGAGCGTTGCGGAGGTAAGCGTTTGTAATTCGTGAGTGTTGAATGCTTGAACGCTTGTGTTTGTTTGGTTGTCGCTCGTATTAATGGAACGCGAAAAGAATTTGATTTGTCGCGGTCGGTAAACGACAAATGGTAGAAAAATTCAATGTTCCATTAACGTGTGGTGTGTCGAGTAGACATGAGCGTAAAGCTCGAGGATTGCCGGGAAGGCATGAGCGGAAGTTCGGGGTGCGGGAAGGCATGAGCGGGAAGCTCGTGAGCGGAAGCTCAAGGGTTGCCGGGGAGGCATGAGCGGAAGCTCGTGGGTGCCGGGAAGGCATGAGCGGGAAGCTCGTGAGCGGAAGCTCAAGGGTTGCCGGGGAGGCATGAGCGGAAGCTCGGGGTGCCGGGAAGGCATGAGCGGGAAGCTCGTGAGCGGAAGCTCGTGGGTGCCGGGAAGGCATGAGCGGAAGCTCGGGGGTGCCGGGAAGGCATGAGCGGAAGCTCGTGGGTTGCCGGGAAGGCATGAGCGGAAGCTCGGGGATGCCGGGAAGGCATGAGCGGGAAGCTCGTGAGCGGAAGCTCGTGGGTGCCGGGAAGGCATGAGCGGAAGCTCGGGGGTGCCGGGAAGGCATGAGCGGAAGCTCGTGGGTTGCCGGGAAGGCATGAGCGGAAGCTCGTGGGTGCCGGGAAGGCATGAGCGGGAAGCTCGTGAGCGGAAGCTCAAGGGTTGCCGGGGAGGCATGAGCGGAAGCTCGGGGTGCCGGGAAGGCATGAGCGGGAAGCTCGTGAGCGGAAGCTCGTGGGTGCCGGGAAGGCATGAGCGGAAGCTCGGGGGTGCCGGGAAGGCATGAGCGGAAGCTCGTGGGTTGCCGGGAAGGCATGAGCGGAAGCTCGGGGATGCCGGGAAGGCATGAGCGGGAAGCTCGTGAGCGGAAGCTCAAGGGTTGCCGGGGAGGCATGAGCGGAAGCTCGGGGTGCCGGGAAGGCATGAGCGGGAAGCTCGTGGGTGCCGGGAAGGCATGAGCGGAAGCTCGGGGGTGCCGGGAAGGCATGAGCGGAAGCTCGTGGGTTGCCGGGAAGACATGAGCGGAAGCTCGGGGATGCCGGGAAGGCATGAGCGGGAAGCTCGTGAGCGGAAGCTCAAGGGTTGCCGGGGAGGCATGAGCGGAAGCTCGGGGTGCCGGGAAGGCATGAGCGGGAAGCTCGTGAGCGGAAGCTCGTGGGTGCCGGGAAGGAATGAGCGGAAGCTCGGGGGTTGCCGGGAAGGCATGAGCGGAAGCTCGGGGATGCCGGGAAGGCATGAGCGGAAGCTCGGGGATGCCGGGAAGGCATGAGCGGAAGCTCGTGGGTTGCCGCGAAGGCATGAGCTCAAAAGCTAGGCGGTGCCGCTGAGGCACGAGCGCGAAAAGGTCGGCCATGCCGCTGAGGCACGAGCGCGAAAGCGTGGCGGTGCCGCTGAGGCACTAACGGGTAGCTCGATGGTGATGCCTTGGGGCATGAGCGTGGCCGTTGCTAATTATGCTGGGCTGTATGTGCAAGTCCCCGAAGTCCCCAGTCAAGGAGGGTGGTCTTGCGGGTTGATACCAAAGCGTAGCTTTGTGCCGTATATCAAGCATAATTAGTGCGAGTGCGTCGTCCATCTAGAATTGGTTGGAGCGAACGCTTTTGCCCTTTCGGGTGGGCCCCTGATAGGCCCTGCGAGGAGTCCCCCACTCCTGGCTATAGACCTCCGGATGGTCGGAAAATTGTTTGATGAGGGGAGCTGCGCGGAGCAGAGGGTGTTGGGTAGCGAGCCGAATCTTTGGTACCCAAGCGTCGGGGTTAACTGCCGGATCAATGGCTGCCGTAGGCTGTGTTAACTAGTCCCTTACTGTTTTCTCAAGTGAGAAACTTGACTGCAATGCCGCGTAGCGGTCATTGTCATTATGAGGCGTAGCCTTACCGCTTGGCGGTTGGTTGAAAAATGATAAACACATAGAGCAAGTCATAAAATTTTGTTTGAGTTTCCCATACTTATTTAATTTTGCAATTAAAATAGAAGCATGGCATATGTGTATAGCATTTACTTGTAATGTGGATGGTAATATCATTTTTGCATTTTTTGTAGATATGCTAAAGGGTCATTGAGATCGGTATGTGAAGCATGGCATATCTAGCATGTGAGGTCTAGAAAGTGTTGCCAAATCTACGAAATGTTGTTGGCATGCTCAAAAGTTTACGGAAGCATGTAACAGCATATCAAGTGTGATATTCTATAAGCATGCTTAGAATTAGTAAAAGCATGGTATTGGCATGGCGGTAGCTCAAATTGAAAGAGCGTAAAAGATAAGATAAAGTGACTTATCTTATGCCGATTTGGAGGCTAGCGGAGTTGGCCGAACATGGCGATCCATTGCTTTGGTGGATAAAGTGCTCCGATAATGTATGTCAACTCGTAGTTGAGGTTGAATGCTCGATAGAAATAGTTGAATTTCCTTGAAACAAAATAAATGATTAATATGTAGATTTGTAAAATCAACACCCATAGCTTGCATATGTCCTTTGATAAAGTTGTAAGGAAAGTGTATAAGTTGACATGAGATATTGAACTTAGATAGGCATAAATGTCATTTATACACGAAGAACAATGTGTCAAAGTATGAATGAGTATTTGTTGCTAGATTGCTAGCCCATAAATATAATCATATTGTCACAAGGTAATGAAGCCATGCAAAATGCATTTTCAGATTGTGAGCTACTGCCACTGACCATAAACCCACAGTAATGTAGAATATGGTAGGGATATTGATTGAGACATTTGAACATTTGAAGAGAGCATTTAATTGATGTCATGCTGAATAGTAACTTCGGTACACATGTTTGGAGGATTATATGCATGGCACATGCATAATTTTGAACTAGCATGGTAATTGAAACATGTTGACTATGCCAACGCCGCCTGGGATTACCAAGCACCACGTGGTGGTAGCCATACTTTAATTCAAAATGGTGCATTGCATATGTGAGTACTGAGCTAGTCTTTGGCACACTCAATTTAAATTTGTACTGACATAAGAAAGACATAAGGACATGGCTACATGACGTGCATGTGCGACCAAACATGTAATTACCAACTGTCAAGCATATGTAGACTCACAGCAAGGTCATGTCAATATGCGGTGCGTTGTAAGTGGCGGTGAGTCCCAGCGACAACAGTAGACCATATATATATATATAAAGCATGTATATATTCTTGTGCTGTGTCAGATGCTATTAAGCGTGTCATGCGTTTGATATAGGTGCGTGGCTTTCACACGTGCACGTAATAAGCATATGATTTTATCTCAATAATTGATTAGGATATGCAGAGAGAAAGCTTATCTTCGTTTGAGGCCTTGACCGCCAAACAGAGACGAAGTTTGAAGCCATTATTGGAGGCTGGTATTCGACGGACCAAAGAAGCAGCTACTGGGCTCAACGTCAGTGAAGGAGATGGCAGATTGCAGATTAATGATCTGATGTAGGTGAGCGGAAGCTCTTGAGCGGGATGTTTCTTCTCAGCTGACGTTGTTGGTTGCCGCTGATGGAGTTTAGCGGGAGAGAGTTTCCGCTGCCGGAGACTAGCGGGGCCTTTGAAGCTAGCGGGGCCGGCTGCCGGTGCTGGTTTCGGTGACTGTTGCAGCTGACGGAGCTGCTGGCGGAGTCTAGCGGAACCGCTGATGGAGCTTAGCGCAGACTTGAACTCCGCCACTGGTGGTCAAGAGTCCGGCGGAGACTCATACCGGCTAGCGGAGCTTTTTGGACGGCGGAGAAGCTTGGCGGTGACTCAGCGGAGTCGTATAGTTCAGCGGTGCCGCTGACCAAGTTCGGCGGAAGTGATGTCCGGAGCGGATGAATGCAGAGGGAGCGAAGATGGCTAGCGGAGGGGGCTGCATTCGGGTCCGGCGGAGCTGCAAAGCAGAGCGGAGGTTCCGAGCTCGCGTTCAGCGGAGCGGAGTCCGAGCTTGAGTCCGGCGGAGATGGAAGTTGGGCGGAGCGGGGATGAAGTCTGGCGGGAAAAGCTAGCGCTGAAGACTTTGAAAATGGTTCTGGGTGCCCAGAGAGATTTTCTGGGTGTCCTGAAATTTTTTTTTTTTTTTTTTTTTTTTTTTTTGAAGGTTCAGCGTTGACCAATATGGTCAGCGTTGACCAAGCCTTGATGTGCGTTGACCTGCTCCGCCGGGGGTTGACCGACCCCGCCGGGCGTTGACCGGACCCGCTGGGCGTTGACCGACTCCGCCGGGCGTTGACCAACCCCGCCGGGCGTTGACCGACTCCGCCGGGCGTTGACCGGACCCTAATTTGATGTTGAATGAGCGTTGACTTCGACGCTTATGGGTCAAAGCTCGTGGTAGGTGACGAAGCCTTTGTGTTGGCTTCCCACAGACGGCGCCAATGTTAACGTTAGTGATCCGTGGGGATCTCTAGTTAGCTTTAGAGAGAGAGAGAGAATGAGTGACACAAGCGAAGTATAGTGGTTCGCCTCCGCATGAGCGGGAGACTACGTCCACTTGAATGTTTAACTATGTGTGTTGAGCCTTGCGGCCTAACATGATTACAAAGTGTGTTATCATGGTGTGAATGAATGTGTTGAGTTGTGGGAGGAGGCATTCCTTTTATAGATGAAGGAATGCTTCTCATTTACTTGTTCTTCGATGTGGGACAAGCAAAGTTACTATTCTAGTCTATTTAACATGTAGAAAGCTATGTTATGGGGGCATCTTGGCAAGGGCGGAAAGGTGGCTTCCCGGTGGCAGATTTGCGACTTCCGGATACCGCCGCGTAGCCTGAACATAGGGCTACACGATGCATGTCTCGGTTGGGCCTTGCCATGTCTTGTGGATGTCCCAAAGTAGGTGTTACTTATGCTTGGTGATGTAGCAAACTAGTCATGCTAGTAGAGGTATCTACATTGGAAAAGTGACAAATAAAATATAACTTAGAAGTGAGTGGATCTCACCCAATTGTACCGAGACTTTTTGTGATTATTTTCTTGTGTTTTTTTTCTTTCTAAATGGACTCCAAGACTATACGCCAGCAGACGCATCGGGATATATGCAATGTAAAAGACAAATCGGTTCATCTGCTTGGGTTTACAGGTTTGTGAGAAATTCTATTTTGCTGATATTTTGCAGGTCCGTAGTAACTTTGTAACATACTAAGAAAAAGAATTAAGTAGAGGGTTCAGTAATCCTGGTATGAAATTTTATGGAACAAGACTGAAAAGAGTTTGTTATTTAGATTGGAGACTCAGAAGACGAAGTCATACTCATACACAACAATAACGAAAGAAGAAAGGTGAGCAAACGATTATGAAAATGAAAGAAACCAAGAATCATATTTAATCAGTTTTTGCTCTTGCAGCTACAGAAAGGCAAAAGTAGTTGCAGCATTTTATCTGCTTGTAGTGCTATAATTGAACGTCTTTGAAAGCCGAAGTCCTTGTGGGTTTGGTCTCGGTGGTATTTTTCACCCGCCTGAATTGATGCCCTTGCGGATCGGAGTTATCGAAGATTCAGACAACTTGCTTTTACAAACAAGAAATCCTTCCGTTCGGAGTAGTTCAACCATCCATACAAATTAACAAGGCCAGAATTCCCAGCAATACACATGTCCACATGAAGTCACAACCGGCTCCCTTGCCATGTTCAAACACTTATTGCAGTCAAAATATGAACATTGCGGTGGACGACTCGACGGCATCAAGGGTATACCAAGGCAGCTCTCATCATGAACATGAGTACTAGAGCATGAAGAGCCAGATGGTTCGGCTCGAGGAGTACGATTAACCTTAAGAGACATGATGAAAGAAGTTCCCTTCAGTAGTGCAAGCCTACGCCTGAGTTGCCGTCGTTTATGATGCTCAAGGCGAAGATAGGTAAACCATGAATCAGATTCGGGATCATATGGAGGAGTACTAGGAATGCTAGGTTGAACCAGTTGAGAGGAATTGCTAGAAGCTTGGCGAAGATGTTCCCAAGAATAAGAGAAATCAGAGACATCATAGTAATCCTCATCATCATCCTCCATATGCTGATGAAGACCACCGTAATTAGGCTTATTGGTTTCCCAAGTATAAGAAAAATCAGAGACATCAACGTAATCCTCCTCCTCCTCGTGCACATAACCTTGGGGTTTCGGGTGGGAAGCCTCGGCTGGACCGTCAGTATTGGAAGCCATCAGTGGCACGATAAACGCTACGAAAGTAAACCGCAACCGGAAGTATCAAGTATTAAAGACAGCAAATAGTGAGAGCATATATATGAGGATTCTTTCACCGAGACTGTAACCCAGCAGTTCCCAAGTGTACTAGTATTCCTAAGTGACTAGTATTGGAACTTTGGCAGGACTAGAACTTACTCCATAAGTTTCCGAGTCCAAGGAGGAAGGGAAAAAAAAAAAACAGAAAAAGGAACTTTGTGTAAGGTGGAATGATATTCTCATTGATACTAGAAGGATTATATACATATTAGGTTCTTGTACAACAAGTAAATCCCTACAAGTTAGGGATACAAGGAATATTACAATAATCTCCTAAAGATACGTACACATAATTACAATATTAATTACAAAATTTCTTAACACTTTGTTGACAAAAAAGTGTGGCGTAGGATCTCTAATAAAGACAAAAAGAGTTATGATGACAAGATATCGAGCAGCTCTTTTAAGTGAATATATAGGGGTCCTGTGAAAGAGAGGTTTCGTGTTCGATTATCACAGATAATAGTGATGAGGCATGCCAAAGCTCGAGAGTATAAATGCCCTTGTGTGTGACTCAAGTTAGAGACATTTCAGCAGCTCTCTCACTTGTACGATGAGGATATCGCTAATACTCTTGATATTACTTTGAACTTTCCCTTTTTTTACATTTTTTAGTTTATTGTAAAAGTTCAATAATTTCTTATCATAGAAATATCTGTTTTTTGAATGTCCAATATTACCTGGATAGTATATACTCAAAGTTTTGGTGATTGCCAAGTTATATGTCCCTATTGTAAATGGGTTGGGTAAAATATTAGGCCAGGGCCCAATGGGTCTTTATAAGAAAGAAAAATCCCGATTCTTCTGGCGCGCACATTGATTCGTTTGCTTCGCAAAAGTAAGCTCTCTGAAGTTTCGTACTATTGATTTCAATTTGATTTCCAGTATTTCCGTGATTATGAAAGTTCTGATGGGTTTTGTTATTTGAACAATTTATGGTGCACTTTAGCTGTTAGTAAAAAGTTTCACTGATGAAATTTGTTGGGGATTTTGCTTCATAAACTCCAAGACACAATCCAATTACTTTGGGTTTTTACTGTTTAGGATAGAAATGTAAGAAGAGAAGTAAGAGTAGCTTATTTGTGTTATGTAATCAAGCAATTTTGATGCTTTTCCCAAAATTGATCCACCATTCTCATGATTTATTAGCTGGCTTACTTGTGGAACATCAGTCAAAAATTAGAAACTGAAATTGTTTTGAAATTCGACAGCCAACCGTTTTTGAACTGAAGTGCATCGGGTTTGGATGGCTGATCTGGACTTGAATAAGTTTAATTAGATTGGGTTCAGAAAGCTTGATACTTGAAAAATATAGTATTCAAAATTCAAGAACTTTTTTTTTTTTTATCTCTTCAACCTATTCAGTTAAGATTGGGCAGCACAAGTATATAGTTTGGTAGCAGATTGAATCGTGTTTATGTGGTTATCATTCCCCAGTTACTACTGAACATGTCAGACCATCTTTGAGCTTCTTAATTTTATTAAACCTGTGGCACATCTGATAAATGCCAAACTTTCGTTACAGTTGGTTTTGTTCATGGACCGCTGGCGTGGAGTTCTAAAAGTCCCGTTACATCCTCTTTCCAGGACTTGCTACCGTGTTGCAGCATCTCTTTGTCTTTCCCCTACTTCCGAAAGTTTAATTGTGAGTCTGTATACTCTGCCTTTTAAAGAACTCTTGCACAGTCCTTGCCACTCATGAATGAAGAAAGTAAACCTTTTGTTTCCGGTGCTCAACTGATTATTCTGAATTGCAATTCAGGGTTTCTGTTTTCTCCCGAAATTTGAAATTATATCAATACTGATTTACTACAAGGTTTAGTCTATAAAATATGGATGTTTCTCCAGGACAGATCCTTCACCCCAAATTTCTGAATTACTACATTTCGTCTCCTTTCTAATGTTGAAGAATGAAGACTTTACTGTGTCTAAAAGTTTTCCTGGAGGCAGGTTCCTTCAGCAAATGCCATCTTTTTCGGTGGAGATCGAGTTGCAGGCACTGGAAATCTAGTTATTGAGAGGTTATCAGACTTGCAGAATATAGCTGAAATACTGGTTTCAAAGATTGGTGGTTCAGTCAATGCTTGGGTTATTGAAGCTTCTGATTTCAATGGGCCTTTCGCTGTGTACAAGGACTTTATACCATATCAATGGGGAGAGCCAAAGTCATACTGCCCTGTTGGATATCCAGCTTCTGGATCAATTGTTTCACTTGTATCAAATTTCCTTGAAGAGGTATATTTAGAAGCCTATTGGCCTCTTAAAAGTTTAACTGTTTTGCTTGAATAATATAAAAAGAACTAAAGACAACGTCATCAAGTTGCATTTCTGGCATCTTCTTTTCTTTTATTCCAAGGAACTTATGGCTGCCCTAGGGGAAACACATCTATGGAAAAGACAGTGGTCATGCTGGACAAAATAAGCTATACATCATTGTGATTGTATTATTTATGAGCCATATTTTTAAATTTTGAATTGCACAAAATTGATGCTATTGTTTAAACTTTTAATCCGTTGTCTTAACATTTAATTATTCTTAACAGTAGATGATTCCGGGATCTAAATGTATAATGATGGCAGGTGAAGAATAGCATAGTGAGACAGAACAAACTGTGCTCACCAGGAAAATCTGCATCACATTTTACTCAACCTGAGACATTAATTTTTGGATTTAGCAAGGGTGGCACTGTACTTAACCAGATAGTTACCGAGCTTGGCTTCTCAGATGTTGAATTATCTGGAGGTGAGCTCGTGGAGGAAAAAAAAATTAGTATGGAAGAAGAGATTCATATCATACCTAGAACAAAGGAAACCCTTCTGAACAGCATCAGAGAAATTCATTATGTGGATGTTGGACTAAATTCACCTGGTGCATATATCACTGACCATAGTGCGATTGAGAAAATCTCCAAACGCCTAACACAAGTAGATAGATTTATCCTTCATGGAACACCCAGGCAATGGCGTGACAGCAGGCGTTCTTGGATATGCAATGAAAAAGACAAATTGGTTCATCTGCTTGAATCTGAAGCTCAAAGAAGAGGTGAAAATTACAGGTTTGTGAGAAATTCTATTTTCCTGATAGGCCACCTGATTTGCAGATGCATTTTGAAATAATTGAAAAATTGGATGTCAGTTAACCACTATAAATTGTAATTATTCTATCAAGTATAAAGTAAATGAAGTATGCAATTATATTTATGATTGTTTTAAAGTTATATTATGAAAATAGCAGTGACTGTTAGACAAATAGGAGTATGTAATGAATTGTAGTACTTCTCTACATGAAAATCACTATGAGGGCTTATACAAGAATCTTTGAGTTATGGCAATGGCATGAAATTGTTATGGAAGACAAAATATCTTCACCCCACCGATTCCCTTCTTGTCAGACTTGTTGCATTCCTATGATAGGACATGTTTTATGCAGCCTACAGGGTTTGAGACCTAATGTCTAGCTCAGTAAATATTTAAATGCTAACAGAATGCCCTTTATTTTTCTTTCAATTTTTGTTTGGGAAGGTATCTAGATACCAGGATATTATATATGCTTCAACCGTACGAGGCCGTCCTTTGGATCTTGAGACTTGAATTGTTTACAAAATAGGGGTAGGAAATGAAGATGACAAAAAGAACCTAACAAGAAAAACCTAACAATGGAATCCTTTGGTAAAGCAGCTGCTTCCAATTGGAGTATTAACAGTCTGATTTGTTTAAGCTCTGTGGTTTCTTCAATGTTGATTGATAGTTTATTATTATGTAATGTCTCATATAAGACGGTCCCTCGTTGATTATATGTTCCTTTTGCAATCTTCTTCTTCTTTTTTATTTTTTTATTTTTTATTTGAGCTAAATACCCAGCCTTTTGCAAATTGGAGGATGTAGAATCCCCTATCAGAAAACCATCAATGTTGATTGATAATTTATTATTATGTAATGTCTCATATAAGACGGTCCCTAGTTGATTATATGTTCCTTTTGCATTCTTCTTCTTCTTCTTCTTTTTTGAATTTTTTATTTTTATTTTATTTTATTATTTTATATTTTATTTTATTTTATATGAGCTACATGCCCAGCCTTGAGCAAATTGGAGAATGTAGAATCCCCTATCAGAAAATTTTAAGCTTTTAAATTTCTCCAATATAGTTAGGTGCATCATGCCTACCGGGCAAGTAATTGTCGTAGTCTCCGAAAAATTTACATCTTAGGATGACTCGATTATGGTTGATATTCTTTTAGTTCTGTTCGAGAGTGTAGAATCTCATATTGGAGAATTTTAAGCCTTTTCACTTCTCCAATAAAGTTAAGTGCATTGCACCCGCGCCGAGTTTTGTGGTAGTCCTGAAGAATATAGATTTGCAGTTGTGCATCGTTGTTGTTGGTTGTTTTCTATTTGTTCTGAAATGGTGATTGGTGATGATCAAATTTGTTTGATTTATCAGCTAGGAAGGTAAAGATCAAAGAACAATACACAGCCAATTAGCCGGCCCTGTACGGTTGTACCTCCTAGAGTAGGAAGTGTACTTTTTAGCCAAATGCCCAAATGACCTTTAGGAGATTGATGAGCCAAAAGTGTAGAAGAAATAAAATAAAGAATGCGACTTGTGACATCAACAGCTTGAAGCAGACTCTTTCTAGATATGGTCTGAAAATAATTATGTGGAGACAGTGTCAGGCACTCCTATATCTCAGAAGAACTATATATTACGAGCAGTATGTATTGGGAATTTTTTATTTTTTGTAATTTGTTACATAGTATTTCGGATGGCTGTTTGTTTCAAGCTGTGGAACATGGACTTCGTTCAATCCGTTCGGTTTTTCAGTACTAGTTACTAGCCAAACTGATAGCTTCGGTTTTTTAATTTCCAAAACTGAAACCGCACCGCTTTGGTTCGGTTTGATTTTGATTAGTTTACAGCGTTGATTTTAATAAATTGACCATTGTTTATAACAAAAATATTTACTTCTTTAATTGTTATTTTAAATAATTAGTATTTATACATGAACGCAAAAAAGGTAAGGCAAAATGGAAAATTACAATAGGAATTCAAGCTTCTACTCACATAAATTAAAATTCCTAATTAGCAATAGAAAATTAAACACTTATAGGACTTAAATTACAGTTGGGGAGAGAGACGATAATGTCCTGTTTGAGAGCATAAACCGCATTAATCTGTGTCTTACTTTGTTCATCTCGGTAAAGTTGGATTAAACACCCTACTATCCTCAACCCGATAAGCGTGGATATAGAAAACCACAAAAATCCTACCTTAATTAAGTCCTATCTAAAAAATAAAAGAAAAAATAAATAAAAGGAAGAAAATATTAATGAATGCAGTGAATTGACATGGAGCGGTCACCTAAACACGATGGGACCAAAGCACAACAACAAATGGCGGCAAAGCAAACTTCCATTTGAATATACAATGGAAACTAAGCCTCGATTGCACCCTCCGCTGGCATTGGCCGGCTGAACCCCTCAAACGGCGCACATGTCATCTTCCTTATGGACCCACCACACACCCTCCTCCCAAATGTGATCCTTTCCTGTTTCTCTCATTTCTTTATTGGATTTGTACTTGGCCCAGGGTCATTGCTGCCTTTAAATATGTTGCGCCATTCGTACAATTCTGGCCACACTGGTACTGCACTCCCAAGCGTTTGATATATTGCCCAACGAAAATTGAGAGGGCCAGCTTTATGTTGTAGGCCAGCTTTTCTGCGTTTTGAGTTGCATTCTTGGTTGGTTAGTAACTTGGTTTGAGCATTGTGGTTATGTTTCGATTGCGTTTTCGTTATCTGTGGGTTGTTTTCTTTCCTGGGGATGTTACTGATGAAATGGATGACAGTGCAGATTCCCTACCGACTACTAGGTGGAGTTTTGCGGCTGAAGGAAATCGAAAATGGTTGCGGAGTCGGTTGCCCTTGACGTGATCAACAAGGAAACTGTTGATCTGGTGTGTGTAATGTAGTACAGTTATGCTGTGATTAATTTCCTCAAGTTTAAGTCTTCCTTGCCAATCTTGCTTTATTGATAATAGTTGGGGTTGATTTATGCAGGAGAATGTTTCCCTGAAAGAAGTTTTTGACCATCTTAAATGCACAAAAGATGGTTTAAGCTCTGATGAAGTTAAAGAGCGGTTGGATTCATTTGGTTACAATAAGCTTGAAGAAAAGAAGGTAAGAAAGCAAATGTTAAGCAGCGTGTTTAATTTATATTGTGTACCGTGGTTATCGTTGCTCTAACTCCTTAATTGTTTTACTTTCTTTTAAAATATAGGAAAGCAAACTTTTAAAGTTTTTGGGGTTTATGTGGAATCCTCTGTCCTGGGTCATGGAAGCTGCAGCTATCATAGCCATTGTGTTTACCCAAGGAGGGGTAAGTTCACAATATAAACGTTTCTCCTTTTATTACTTTTCTTTTCCTGTGGAGTGAGTATGAGAATACAAAGTACTGAAAAACAAAAGAAGGTAATCCTTCTCATGTTTGAACTAAAAAGAACATCAAAAGTTTTATAAATCAATTAAACTGATCAAGAGAAAAAGAAAGAAGGTTTTCTTCATACCGTAGTGAATTTGTGGATCCTACATGGTCACATAACATATTTTTTGCAGAAAAAAGATGCCGATTATCATGATTTTGTTGGCATCATCGTCCTACTCATTATCAATTCCACCATCAGTTTTATAGAGGAAAACAATGCAGGCAATGCTGCTGCTGCTCTTATGGCTCGGTTGGCCCCAAAAGCGAAGGTTCTTCTCTTTAGAGATTTATAAGCTAGTTCACTGCAGCTTGACCTACTATCTCTTATTCTCTTCTTTTGTTAATTGTTGAATTTATTTCCTGTGTTAACCTTACATGGATCATTTCTTGATCAGTACTTCTCATGATAGATTGAACTGAATAACAGATAAGATTTCGCACATTGACATGCCACAACTTTGGTTTGTATTGTCTTCTGACTTACTTCTTACCAGGTCTTGCGTGATGGAAAATGGATGAAGAAGATGCTGCTATATTGGTTCCTGGAGACATAATTAGCATCAAACTTGGTGATATTGTTCCAGCTGATGCACGTCTTCTTCTTGAAGGAGATCCTCTGAAGATTGATCAGGTTAACTCGATATATGAATAATATGATGAGTATGTCATTGGGATACCATGTTACATATCGTGTTGAGAGAACTCCATTCATGAGTCAAGTCAAAAATCATCGTTCATGCCATAATATCTGAGCCATGTCTTTCTCCCTTGTAGTCTGCTCTTACTGGAGAATCACTTCCAGTGACCAAAAATCCTGGTGATGGGGTTTACTCAGGATCAACATGTAAACAAGGAGAAATTGAAGCAGTTGTTATTGCAACTGGTGTCCACACTTTTTTTGGAAAGGCAGCTCACCTTGTGGAGAACACAACACATGTTGGCCATTTCCAGCAGGTTTATTTCTCCACAATGTATTAACAACAGATGAGCTTCTCTGATGGCTCATGACAGATGAGAATAAGTTCTCAACAATAGTCAATAATGTCGCTGCTACTTAATGATAACAAATTGTATTTGTTTCATGGTTGCAGGTTTTAACATCAATTGGAAACTTCTGCATTTGTTCAATTGCTGTTGGGATGGTGATCGAAATCATAGTAATATATGGAATTCATGGAAGGGAGTACCGTGTTGGTATTGATAACCTACTTGTCCTCCTAATTGGTGGCATCCCTATTGCTATGCCAACTGTTCTTTCTGTTACAATGGCAATTGGTTCTCATCGCTTGTCCCAGCAGGTTTGTGAAGCCACTTTGGAGATTGATTTGAAAGATGAAATTAATAAATTTAATACACACTAACGTAACATCAAAATAATGGGCGGTACATACTTTATGCAGGGTGCCATAACCAAGAGAATGACAGCCATTGAAGAAATGGCAGGAATGGATGTGCTATGCAGTGATAAAACAGGGACACTTACACTTAACAAGCTCACAGTAGACAAAAATATGATTGAGGTTTTACTCTTGTCCCTTCAGCTAACTTTAACCTTAAACCATCTGGTATACCATTTGCGGAGTATACTAAGTCACTTCACAGAAGCATACATATATGGTAAGCTAGTCACATCACATGAAGTTAAGTTGTGATACGAGTAACAACTTGTGTGGACTTCATCTGAGAGAAATGCACTAAGACCTACGTATTTTACAGACTTCTTAAATCTGGTGCTGTCAAACTCTCTAAAGTAGTATTTCTTAGGTAATCACTGAAGATTAAGGGAGCATACTACTGATTCGTTTCGTCATGAATACAAATTTAAAAAAATGTCTATGAACTAGTCTTCCCTGCATATAAATGAAAATTATGCTCCTTTAATTTTTATCTAAGTTCAACATATACTAATTATCAATTATTTTGGTCGGGGAAGGTTTTTGCCAAAGGTGTTGACAAGGATCAGGTTATACTTATGGCTGCAAGAGCATCAAGGTTAGAGAATCAAGATGCCATTGATACAGCAATTGTTTCGATGCTTTCAGACCCTAAGAGGTGTTTGCAAATCAATCTTTCTAAACCATTGATTCTTAAATTTAGCTCAAATTTTTTGCTGACTTTTATTTAAATTTTACGTCAACTAGGCACGAGCTGGAATCAAAGAAATTCACTTTCTTCCATTCAATCCTACCGATAAAAGGACTGCACTTACGTATATTGATGGTGCTGGTAAAATGCATAGAGTCAGTAAAGGTGCACCAGAGCAGGTGAATTCAATCATTAACATGTTTCAAATAGTCCTGTAAATCTCACCATGTATTGCAAAATTTTGGAATCTAATCAACCATATTCTTGTAGATTAGATCTGGCCCATAACAAATCACAAATTGAAAAGAAGGTACATACAATGATTGACAAGTTTGCAGAACGTGGACTACGATCCCTTGGTGTTGCTCGCCAGTCGCCAGGTAATTAGTATCATCTGAATTTACATTCCCAAGATTAATGCTTATTCTGTTCATATTCTGGATATGAAGAAGATGATTTCCTACAGGAAGTACCTGCTGGAACAAAAGACAGTCCAGGTGGCCCCTGGGAATTCGTTGGCCTTCTCCCTCTCTTTGACCCTCCTCGCCATGATAGTGCTGAAACAATTAGAAGAGCTCTAGAACTTGGTGTCAGTGTTAAAATGATCACGGGTATATAACTGGATTATCTGCTTTTACTGCTTTCTATTTGTCATCATCTACAATTTCACCGAACTTATGCTCTTTCTATCATTCTATGCGTGCATAGTCATGCATGGTAACTTGATTTGATGTGGTTTTTATTTTTTTAAGCTCCAATCTTGAATTACATTCTGGTAGACAATTACTATGGGTTTAAAAGGAATTAAGGAAATTATATAAAATAATTACAATTTTGTTATGTCTTTAAGCAAAAATGGAATTTGCTGTCTATTAGACATGTAACCTTCATGCATCGATACTGTAGGGGACCAACTTGCAATTGGTAAGGAAACAGGAAGGCGACTTGGGATGGGCACAAACATGTATCCTTCTTCAGCTCTTCTTGGTGAAAGTAAGGATGGGGATCTTGCTACTATCCCCATTGATGAACTCATTGAAAAGGCTGACGGTTTCGCTGGTGTTTTTCCTGGTTAGTCTTGTACTTTCATTATTCAATCGCTGTGGCTTGACTTTATTTCCCAATTTTTCTGATCATAACTATATCCTTCAGAGCATAAATACGAGATTGTGAAGAGATTGCAAGCTCGAAAGCACATCTGTGGAATGACTGGTGATGGAGTGAATGATGCTCCAGCCTTGAAGAAAGCTGACATAGGAATTGCTGTAGCAGATTCGACAGATGCTGCCCGCAGTGCTTCTGATATTGTTTTAACAGAACCTGGGTTGAGTGTAATCATTAGTGCTGTGCTAACAAGCCGTGCAATTTTCCAGAGAATGAAAAACTATACGGTAATCTAAGAACTGCTACAAGATTTAGTTAAAGCTTTAACTGTAAGTTACAACAAATGCAATTTCGTTTTTTTTTTTTTTAATTATCTTTTTCTTTCTCAGATATATGCCGTCTCAATCACCATACGTATTGTGGTAAGCTTCCATTTTAAGTTATAATCTTGTGTATGGAAACTTTTTTAATGTCTGTTGGCATAGTTCTTATCTCGTTCCAATATGAATCTGTAATACAGCTAGGGTTTATGTTGCTGGCTGTCTTCTGGAAATTTGACTTCCCTCCTTTCATGGTTCTTGTCATTGCTGTTCTTAACGATGGTTAGCATTGCTAGTTTGACCCTTCTCATTCATTTAATGGACTTTTCCATGACTTCTTCATTTTGTAAACAGATTGTGACATTTTTTTTTTGTCCTGCCACCATCACCTAACTTGTTGCTTTCTTTTAGGTACTATCATGACCATATCTAAAGATAGGGTCAAGCCATCTCCATTTCCCGACAGTTGGAAGCTCAGTGAAATTTTTGTAACTGGGGTTGCCCTTGGTAGTTACTTGGCACTGATGACTGTTATATTCTTCTGGGCAGCCTATGAAACCAATTTCTTTCACGTAAGTGGTCACCCTTTTCTTATTATGTTGTGATGAAGTTGGTGAACTTCTAGTGTTCTTTGGTTGGCCGACAAAATGCAGGGTGCCCTTTCAGACCAAAACAAGCCATCTTTGCGCCTTTTTTTTTTCCTGTTAGATATAGTTTAGATAGTTTAGATCATCCTCTGCCATATTGGTTGGATACTTAAAGTTCTTTATTACTTTATTGATTTATGACACAGACATTCTCCCTTGCAGAAACATTTTGGTGTGGAAAACTTCAATCAACATAATCTTGATATGAAAAATCCTTCTATTTCTACTCCAGTAAAAGAGAAGTTGTCTTCTGCTTTGTATCTCCAAATCAGTACCATCAGCCAGGCGTTAATATTTGTTACTCGCTCCAGGGGATGGTCCTTCACAGAAAGACCAGGCCTTTTGCTTGTAGTAGCCTTCATCATTGCTCAACTGGTACTGAATTTCAGTGAACTTTATGCTTGAAAAATTAGGTCATAATATTTGATACTTTCAATGCATGGCAAGACTTGCTTATGCCCTGCATGACTTTGTAGATTGCTACAGTACTATCTGCCACTGCCAACTGGGAATTTACAAATATCAGAAGCATCGGCTGGGGTTGGACTGGTGTTATTTGGTTGTTCAACATTGCCACTTACATGCTACTTGATCCTATCAAATTTGCTGTCCGCTACGCACTCAGTGGACAGGCATGGGGTTTAGTAGTAGACCAAAGAGTGAGTAAATCTTACTTCCTCTAGATCAGAAATATTAATGATAAGTTTCTTAGAAATATAAAATTTCAATGAATGAATAATAATAAGAAACTTACTTAATAATTTTGACACAGAAAAACAAATTCTAGTGTTCCAACATCCTTAGTCTTACTATTTACCTCAAAATTCAAACCTTATTTGATATCCATTTATGGGGTTTACCAGACTGCATTTACTAGCAAAAAGGATTTTGGAAAGGAATCTCGCGAGGCTGCATGGGCAGCTGAACAGCGAACGCTACATGGACTGCAATCTGGTGAAGGGAAAATATTTTCAGAGACTTTTAGGGACATTAATCTCATGGCAGAAGAAGCTAAAAGGCGTGCAGAGATTGCAAGGTTAGTCTTTACAAGATGCTTGAGCACCATGGTGTCCCATATACTATTTTTATGGTAGAACTTTTGATTTTCCTCGTGTTCTTTAGTTTAACAGTTTTGTTTATTCTGTAACGTTCTGCAGGATGAGGGAGCTTCACACTCTCAAAGGCAAGGTGGAATCATTCGCAAAGCTTAAGGGTTTGGATATTGATGCCATGAACCAAAACTACACTGTCTAACTTTGTATTCTCCTTTATACCTATACATATCTTTTTTTGTGTTTTTGTCAACATATACCATGTCCTAGCAGGATTTGAATAATATTAAATAGTCAAATTACCCCCTAACTTTTTCCATGACTGTCGATTTACCCCCTGACATTTCAATTTTGATTTTTTACACCCTCACTTTTCTAATTGTTGCCGATTTTCACCATATAGTTCTATTTTAGATTTTCCATCCAATTTCTCAGTTAACTTGGTTAGCATGTGAGGGGCCTTACCCAAAAAAGGGTGTTGTTTTTGTACTCAACAAAAATCTTAATACATTGGCGGCCAACTATAAATTTTTTTCCTCTAATCTTCCAATATTACCCTCATATATGAATAAATCAAGAAAAAATACAAAATTACTTTGTTATAAAAAAAATTAAAAAAAAAACTCATATTCGTCTCCCACAACTGTTTTTTTTTTTCCTCATTCTCTCCACTTCCTCTCTGTCTTTCTCTCAGTTATCTTCTTCTCAGCATGCCCTCTTCCTGTATATTCCTTTTATCGAGATTAATATAACACAATCCCAACTTGAATCAATCAAGATGCATGACCTTCACATGCTTGTTGCAATTTTAATTTTCATATTCCATACGTACAAATATTTTAGTTTGTTCTATTGCTCCTTAATCTTATACATAATTCAAACCTCCAACTAGAATCATGGAATTTCAAATTTTCACATTGAATATTTGAAATATTAATGGCAAGTCTGGCCTTCAAAGAAAACGAAAACCAGAAACCTCAATGATCAAAGATGGTTTCTCCTTTAGTGATATGATATCCAATCATTTGATGTGAGTCATGTGACTAGGAAATATTAATTAAGTGATCAGGACAAGGAAGACACGACAAAGGGAAATTTTTTTTTTTTTCTTCTTTTAACGAAGAATAATTTTTTATTTTTTATTTATTTCTTTAACGAAGTGTTGGTTTGTTAATTTTTTTTTTGTGATAGTTGAAAAGACGAAAAAGTCTCTCACGTGCTAACCAAGTTAATGGAAAATTGGATAGAATGTGATAAAGTAATCTGAGGTTCACATCCAAAACCAATTGACAATGGATGGAGTGGCCCAAACTCTTATAATCTCATAGGCAATGTCTCATTTTTCCCATGTGGGATGTATATATTATCAACACGCCCCCGCACGTGTGTCGAATTTTCAAGCCATACACGTGGACAACTTGGGTGACGTGGAGCCCGTGTGGCCGTTCGGCATGCACACGTGGGATAACCTGCTCTAATATCTTGATAAAGTAATCTGAGGTTCACATCCAAAACCAATTGGCATGGATGTGGCCCAAACCCTTATAAACCCATAGGTAAGGTCCCATTTTTTCCATGTGGCATGCGATGTATATATTCTCAACAGAATGTCTAAAAAGTAACGGCAGAGTGTAAATCGACAACAAGTAGAAAAGTGATGGTGTTGATAATCAAAATTGAAATGTCAGGGGGTAAATTGGCAGCCATGGAAAAAGTCAGGGGGTAATTTGGCTATTTTGCCTTATTTTAATTCATTATGTTACTTTTACATGAAAAGTCAGATGGAATTGCTCTGAACATATGCCTCTTTGATCTCATGTATGTAATGACAGGAATTGCAGAACCCTCCAAGGCTCCAAAATAATAGTCCAAAGTTATTCATATTGAATATTACAAATCCTTGGCTTAAATAAATCTAACTAATTGACAATACAACGATAAGTAAAATGGAACATAGTCTGATCGATCACTCATTTTCTTCACCTTCTCATCCTTTTCGCTAGTCTGATCAGTATTCCAACAATCTCGATGAACCACTCATCCTACCTTGCGATTGCAACATCTGCTAGAACTACTCCCACCACCAACCCACTCCCTAAACCTGCCAAAGCAAATTTCAAGTCCACTTCTTCTGACGTTGAATATGGAAAGCTTAAAGCCCTCAGGATTTCCACATTTCTTTGGCAATGGATCTCTACATAATCAGGGATTTCCCTCATATGAAGTGATGTCAAATGTAGAGAGTTGAGATCCACTAGGTACATGACCTATGAGATTGTTGTGGGAGACATTGAATTTTTCAAAATGAAAGCTGTGAGAGTTGCTGAGGAATCTGTCCTGAGAGTTTGTTCTCTGAAAGGTCCAATGATTCAAGCAGTGTCAAGTTACCAAACGATGATGGGATGTAACCGGTTAAAGAATTGTTGGAAATATTCAGCAAGCGAAGCCCTTTGAGTTTCCAATTCAGGAATATTCCCTTGGAATTTGTTGCTAGAGATATGGATGGCTATAATATATCTCAATACCCTTTTTTGTTGGGAGTGTATTCCATGCACTGTCAGTGCATGGGTACTTGCAATATGAATAGATATAATTTTTTTGATATTAAAATATATAAAGAGTGGATTAGATGAGTGACTATTATTTTTTTAGAGATTAAAATAACCGTCAGTGCACTTGCACTGTTGGTGCATACAATCCTCTCCATTATTTGTTATCGAGATGGAACATCGTAAGTAATAGTCATAACTATCATAAGAACTTTTCTCATGTCCCTGTGTGGGAGAGATACCTCTCATGGCATATCCAGAGAACATGTATTCAGTTGGAAACTGGCCTATGAAACTATTGTAAGACAAATCAAGAATGCGCAACTCGGGGAAATGAACATTCTTTTTAAGTCACCCTATCACACCATAGAACCCATTATGGCGCATTGCCAAAAATTTTAGATTATGAAAAGTTCCCAACCAAAAGGGGAAAAATCATCAAATTGATTGTTTGTTTGTCAGAATAAGAAA